>MJUU01057737.1:36111-67820 GCA_002080025.1 Modiolus philippinarum | reverse complement strand
CACTTATATATACTTATATTAACTTTCATTATTCACATGCATCATAGGCTAAATAGGTAGGTTTTAAGATTTGATTTAAATAGTTCTAATGATGTTGATTGCTTAATGTAATTTGGCAGTTCGTTCCACTTTTTTTTTGGCCCATAAACAGAAAAAGATCTATCAGCAAAAGTTTTTCGTTGACTGTTGGGCACGCACAGTCTTTGATAGATAGAATCTGATCTTAGATTTCTACCGCTGGTTTATAAAGACAGTTTACTCTTTAGGTATTCAGGCGCATTGCCATTGAGACACTTCTATATCATTGTCAACACTTTAAAGTCAATGCGTTTTTGAACTGGTAACCACTGCAACTACAAGCACTGTCACTTTTCCATTTCTGAAGAATTATTTTAGCTGCCGTATTCTGGATTCTTTTATTTATTTCAGATTAAGATAGGCCGCACAGTATAACATTGCAATAGTCAAGATGTGAAAGGATCATTCCAGATGCAAACACCTTACAAGCTCCAATTGTCAAGTAGTTTCTGATATATTTTAACTTGCACACATTACACATGACATGCTTCCCCTACCTTAATTTTCGATATTACCTTTCAAACTTAGAGACTCATCTAACATTGCCCCTAGATATTTGATTTCATGAGTTCTACATACTTCAGTTCCATTAACGTTCAGACTATCGGTTTCACATTTTTGTAACATCAATTGCTTTTCTTTGACAATCCAAAATCACTACTACTGGCTTTCTTGCATATCCCTAACCACCATTTGAGACCCTCTTCATATCTGTAAATTCGAAACCTTGACCTACAGTTCTTATCATTGCTTGATTTCCGAATGAAAGAATGTCTACCATAACTGTTTGTTTAATTGTTCTAACACTTATCCTACATACAAGTTGCTGCTTGGAGGCCAGTACCTGGACAAGAGAACAACTAGATTCCCTACACAAACTTACCAGCCAGATTGGTTAGTATTGTCTACACAAACTTACCAGCCAGATTGGTCAGTATTGTCTACACAAACTTACCAGCCAGATCGGTTAGTATTGTCTATATGTGGATAAATAATTAATGTATTGCATTAATGTTTTTTTTTAATAAACACGATCAACTCATGTTCATTGATATACTCGTAGACTATTATATATCGTTTCTATTATTGAGGAACATTTCCGGTCATGCTGTAAAAATCTGTAATGCAAGAGAACGCATTTACTTTAATTTCGTTATTTTCATATACAGTAATATTGACTGCGACAGCCTCAGTAGCCCAGCCGCATTAATTATTGTCTTATGGACAGTATGTAAATCATAACGTGTCTCCACCTCGATGATTTTCGTGTGTAAAATAACAAAATATCGAGGTTAGGCCCTATCAAGTTAATTTGTAGATTCTCATCCACCTGTAACAAAAATTCCGGGATGGATGGATGGGTTTTATTTTATTTTTTTTTCGCTGATGTTTCACTAAAATTGATAGAAATTTAAAGAAAATTTCTGAATAATTAAAAATGAAAAAAATGAGCTTAGAAAAAAAATTTGGCAGGTGGGGATGAGAATCTATTAAGTAATTTGATGTTGCCTTCCTGTCCATTTAATATCTGCATATGGCCATTTTGACAATTTATGTCTCTCCAGTGCAGACAAAATCTGAACATTTTTAAGTACAAAAAACCCAAAATGTTAAAAACCGATAGAGAACAAATAACCAAATATGATCTAAATGGAATGCCAGAAATGCTAAAAAGAAGGTTTTGTTCATGAATTTAATTCAAAAATTTCCATTTTCTTTTCTTTTCTATTTAAGACGATCTAAAGAATAAGATTGTGGCTTTAGAGCAGAAAGAAGCTTTGGATGAAGGGAGATGTAAGTAAAAGGTTATTCTTAGAAAATAGGGTTAACAAGTATTAACCCTACCCCCCCCCCCCCAGTTTTTTACATGTGTCGGCTCCTTCAATGAGTGTTTTAGTTTCATTTTCTTTAGATTTATCCATTAGCGTCCTTTCCGTAGCGTGTCAATATTTTGATACAATGTGTTTCACAATATTTTCAGCTCAAGGCGCTCCTTAATACTTAAGTTCAATGATTTTTCAATACTTTAAGCTCATTATGTATTTCAATACTTTCAGTGTGTTTCTCAATTTTATCGTTATTATGATGGGTGCCACACATGGAGAAGATCATGCTTCCATGCTGAGCACCTAATGATACCTACATTTTTATAGGGGTTCAAATTGCGGGTGATTTTCTTTTAGCCCCATTTACATGACCAGATATACAAAAGTGTGTATTTTGCATACATATGTAAAAATATATAGGTGCGCAAATGCAGCATGTAAATGCAAATGCACAAGTAGAATCTATACAAAATTACATCGTGTGCAAATTTACATCACCACCGGGCCCGATGTAGATTATTTTGTGTAAATTTACCCAGGATTTAGAAATATTTTTGTGCATGTAATACAATTGTAAAGAATGCATAGGGATGGATTAAACTTCTAGCAGTCAGGAAAAGCGGTCAATTAACAATGAAAGAATATGGGGTAAATGCACATGAGAAAAAGTCTCTACACATACATGATATAACCTAGCACTACCACGAGACACAGACACTTGTTTCATAAAAATGCCAGTCCCTCCCTCTCTTCTTCCACGTGCTGAAATTTTTTATGACACAAATGCCTGTGCCACGAGAATATTTTTAGAAATTATTATAGGTAAAACATGACCTTATTATTATAACATACTTGTTCCACTCATTGGCTCATTAATATTTCATTGTCCTTAAAATTGAAACAACTATCTTGATCACTATCTTGATCGCAGGCACTTGTTTCATAAAAAAAAAAATGTCAGTCCCTCCCTCTCTTCTTCCATAAGGTAAGCAACCATGGTTTTCACCAATCTCACTTCAACTCGTTATTGGCTGATTATTTCTTATTCCTTCGATGTATGGATTGCACCATTTGATATATTTTTCCGTACATTTGTGTCAAAAGCACTTACCTTGGGGTGTCCCTTCCCCTCCATACCGATACTTCAATGTTTTCCAAAAGGGACTTATATATATTACAGAACCTTTTAATGATCGTACTTAACTTGAACTTACTATGAGGTATGAGCAAAGCTCAATGTTGAAGGCCTCATGGCGACTTCAAGATGAAGAACAACAATAAAAGCGTTGTTCCTTTGCTTGTTTTTACCATGTATTTGTAGAGACTTTGTCTCATGTGCATTTACTCCATATCCTTTTATTCACCTTCTTAGAAGCATTGATTAATAAGGCGATCGATACCGGAGATAACTACAGTAAACAGGGAAATTTTCGCGATTTTCGCGTTTGGAATGGAAGCACGAAAACAAAACGGCGCTAATATATGTGTCTTTTATGGAAGTCAAAGATCAACAATTTGGCAGCGCGAATTTAAAACTGCGCAAACTAAAATCCTGTCAATTTACCGCGAAATAAAGACGGCGCAAAATTTCACGGTTTACAGTATGCTTAATGAGAAAGTCTTTAGAATTGGTACTGGTTGCTTTTAACGAATCAACTATGAAACATACACTCCATAAGCAGAAGTAGTTGGAATATTAGTTTTCATCTTCGAGAAATCGATGATTTTGAAATTAAAGTCGTCCCTTTTGTCGTAAATTTTAGTACTGGACTGTCAGTTCTCGTCTTATTCGAAATGCAAGTCCAACGAAAATTAAATTTAGCCATTTCGGTTGTTGTCTTTATCTCTAATCTCTAATCTCTGGAGAATATACGGATGGGATCCATTTAGCAAAATATACGTTATAAACGGAGAGTACTTCTGTGTGAAAGGGAAGGATCAAGCACATTTATTTTTAAGAGATTTTATGAGTTCCTGAAGAAATTCAGTCCCGTTTTAGTAAAAGAACACGTCAAATGCAATGTGCCTTTTAACTTTTTTTTCAATTCTTCGATCATATGAATTGTTACTTTTTACTTCTTATTTTAGACTGTTTGAGGACAGAACTGGAAGCTGTGAAAAGGAAATGTGATGCAGTACAAGGTGGGCAAATTATATCATACCTGTCATCTTTTGGAAATCTCCATGGGGGTATAATCACATGTCCCAAAATGTAAAATCCAAGAAAAAATTATTATTAGGGGTCTGATGGTATATTTTGTTATCTGTAAATGCTCTAATGTGTTTTACAGTCACATTCAAGCTGTTCATTGCTCCTTAATTTTATCATGTTAACTTTAATTTGCAAATTTCACTTTTGATATTAAAAGCCTCCATGGGGGTTTTCCTCCATAATGGGGGGTAAAATGACAGGTATGATTATAGACAATAACAAAAACGCGACTGGAATTCGAAATTTTACAGAGAAAACTATATGCAATAGTTATGTATATCAACAAAAATCATTTATACCAGGTGATAAACCATTTTTTCACTTTTGAATCTGTTTCATGTTAATTTGGCCGATTTCAATAAAAAAGTACCGTTGTTACTGAAAATTTACTTTCTGCATATGCGCATTTCGAGAACTTATGTCTCTTCAGTGCAGATAAAATAGAAAAAATTTGGAAATTCATATATATATACCGAAATATACGTAAAATCTGATAGAAATCAAATAACTTTATAACAATTTAAAACAGATTCAAAATTGGACAAAAGAATGCCTGGTCAACTTTAATCCAGAGAAAACGGAATGTGCATTATTTTCAACGAGACAAAATCCTAAATGGCAAATGGCGAATTTTACTATATCAATTAATATTGATATGAAAGGGTGAAATTGGAGAAAGGGTCAATTTCTTTTTTTTTTTTTTTTTTTTTTGACAAATGGGAAAATGACGAAAAAATAGAGAACTAGAAAACCACAATGAAGAGGGGAAAAAGAGAAAAATATGGGAATCGGGTAAGTACCAAACCATTGTAGAGAGTAGATACAAAAAGATCCGCAATTGTGGAAAATGGAAAAACACACCCCGTGTTACATTCCTTGCATATATTATGTACTTTCTAAAATAAACGAAATTAAACTCTGGGTAGAGAAAATATAGAAAATGTTTCTACACTCATAATCTAATAGTTTTAAAGAAAACGTACGAGTTGTTGTTTGGACGCAGGCTACAAAAACTACTCGGAGGATAACCGATCTTCCTAAAGTACATTATGTAGTATGGAAACATCATGTTATTAAAAAACAGGATAAGAGCATTCAAATTACTGAATAACAAATCCATAATCACTTTGCACCAACACATCTGAAGGATTTTCTAGAAGCTGTTTTTAAGAACAAAGTCGTCATGAAACTTTTATAACATTGGAATCGCCAATTCAAGATAACAAGAGACCTTGAACACTTCCTTTTTGGTCTTCATTAAAATCTTGGAACAACTTTAGACTGTTATGGACGAAACTAGCATAATAAAAATTTATTCCAAAACATAAATTAACTCTATAAGTCCTGGGTACTTCTCAGTTTGAGATAAAGCTCTGAATCATGTGTTATTTCCTATTGGGGAAAAACTCCACCAAATACACTTGTCTTATTTTATTTTATTTATTCATTCATTTATTATTTTACAGAAAACAGAAAATCAAATTCAAAGCGTTTTCTTATTGGTGAGTCACAGCCAGTTGCATTTTACGCATTCCGCTCTTCTGGAATTACTGTTAATAGTAGCCAAGCAATCCCTTACGACGTTGTCAATATCAATGTTGGGAATGGATACAACCACATAACTGGTCAATTCAAAGCTCCTGTGGCTGGTGTTTACCACTTCACAAATACAGTTATGGCTACACCACAACATGGAATACATGTACAGATTGTGAAAGACGGTGCTGAAATTGGTAGAAATTGGTCCGACAATAATGGATATGAAAGTGGGACAGTTTCTGTCATAGTTGAACTAGACGTTGGTGATTCAGTTTGGGTAAAGGATACAGATGGCGGATCTGAATATCTGTCACATTACTATAATAGTTTTTCTGGTTTCTTAATTTCCGGAAATTACTGATCAGAAGAACTGGTATTTCAGTAATAAATGAATACTATACCCTTGCATTTTTAACAAATATGTATGATTTTATTAATATTGTATACTGTTTGAGGTAATATACGAAACATAAACAAAGTAAACAAATCAAATACTAGTAAGAAACAGTTTAGAGCAACAGATAGTATTGAGTGGAAAACAAGACAAAATCTCTATTTCAAGATCCTTTTGAAGTATTTTTGAAACAAATGCGCTTTGTATGACAGGTTTAAAAATCTTTATTTAAATAATTGTTACGGGTGTGAACATCTCTATTTCAGTTTGAATTTTTGCCATTTGAGGACCATGAAAAAGATGTGCCATCGGTCATATCTTATCAAAACAATTATCAAAATTGTCTTCAATATAAATGGGAATGAAAAATTAAGGGGCCAATTGCTCAACCTTATGGAACTCCGCCCCTTTAGTGTTGCAATGGGAAATAGACGAATAACTGCAAATTTATTTTCCGCAGATGGCCATTTCGGGAATCGTATGCCTCTTCAGTTCAGGTAAATCAAAATATTTTGAAGACCATTAACCAAAATAAGAACTTAAGCTGATTGAGAGCAAATAACAAACCGGATCAAAATTTGCATCCAAAAGTCAGCTAATGATAGAGCCTTACACAAGGGAGATACTCCTTAATTATAAACAAGCTTTTTCATATCCTTATTTATAATAATTTACAGTAACTTCGGTATTTTGTTATTATGTCACCCCAGACTTTGTCGGGGTGACATGTTGTTATTCTACGTTTCTTCTGATTATTATGTCACCCCAGACTTTGTCGGGGTGACATGTTGTTATTCTACGTTTCTTCTGGTTATCATTATTATTATTATTATTATTCCAATAATTTTTGTCCGAGCGATTATTATTAAATGGCTGGAACAATTGATTTCAAACTTTGCACAAAGTTAGATCACCATCTGAAGTTGTATGCTGCACGTTTAAAATTTTCAAAATGGCCGCCATTTCCAAGATGGTCGCCAAAATACGTCAAAATTTCAACGTTGCCGGAATTCAACGAAAACTGATTTCTAGGTAGATTTTGAGGCTGCGAACAAGATGGGATCTTCGAATCTGTTGTCTGGGGTGACATCGGCTATTGCTTGCAATTGCAAATCTAGTTATTATTATTATTATTATTATTATTATTCCAATAATTTTTGTCCGAGCGATTATTTTGAAATGGCACGACCAATTGCTTTCAAACTTGGCACAAAGTTAGATCACCATGTGAAGTTGTATGCTGTGCGCTTAAAATTTTCAAAATGGCCGCCATTTCCAAGATGGCCGCCAAAATACGTCAAAATTTCAACATTGTCGGAATTCAACGAAAATTGATTTCTAGGTAGATTTTGATTCTGCGAACAAGAAGGGATCATCGAATCTGTTGTCTGGGGTGACATCGGCTATTGCTTGCAATTGCAAATCTAGTAATTCTTATTATTATTATTATTATTATTATTATGTCACCCCAGACTTTGTCGGGGTGACATGTTGTTATTCTACGTTTCTTCTTCTCTATTCTTATTATTATTATTATTATTATTATTATTATTATTATTTTTATTTTTCTTCTTCCAATAATTTTTGTCCGAGCGATTATTTTTAAATGGCTGGACCAATTGATTTCAAACTTTGCACAAAGTTAGAACACCATCTGAAGTTATATGCTGTGCCTTTAAAATTTTCAAAATGGCCGCCATTTCCAAGATGGCCGCCAAAATACGTCAAAATTTCAACATTGTCGGATTTCAACGAAAATTGATTTCTAGGTAGATTTTGACGCTGCGAATAAGGTGGAATCATCGAATCTGTTGTCTGGGGTGACATCGGCTATTGCTTGCAATTGCAAACCTAGTTATTATTATTATTCCTCCAATAATTTTTGTCCGAGCGATTATTTTGTAATGACTGGATGGAAGGATTTCAAACTTGGCACAAAGTTGGATCACCATCTGAAGTTATATGCTGTGCACTTAAAAATTTCAAAATGGCCGCCATTTCCAAGATGGCCGCCGAAATACGTCAAAATTTCAACATTGTCCGATTTCAACGAAATTTGATATCTAGGTAGATTTTGACGCTGCGAATAATGTGGAATCATCGAATGGGGAGTCTGGGGTGACATCGGCTATTGCTTGCAATTGCAAATCTAGTTCTAATTCTTACTGATACATTTCTGTCATTGGCCAAGACCCCCACTGACAGGGCCTTAACAAAATAAATACAGTGTATAATATACACAAATAAAACAATAATTACAATAATTACTTTACTTATTCATTATACGTTATTTTCTATTTTCTTGTGATAAATTTCATTTATGAATAATAGCAAATGATACTTAATTTTTCAATAATAGAAAAGGTGAACTTGTGTTTCAAAATTATAACAAGTATGAGCTTTTCAAAAAATGCTTACCGCTTTTCAACATTTAATCATTTTTCTTTTATAAAAACATTGTCCATAATTCTGTAGAGGAGCTCCCAATAGCAATATATTTTTGTGGGGTAATATTACAGAAGTTGGTTAACATATATGCCTTGAAGTAGTATCTCCCTTGTGCAAAGAATTGTTGATGGAAATTGTAAACCCTGTACTTTTACTATTAATAAATTCTAGACGATTGTACAAAATATACATGGCGTGAGAACTAATTTGTGTGTTAAAGATAAAAACTGAGAAAAACTATAGAAAGTTTTATATTAACACATTCATATTTTCTACCTTGTCAAAATAGCTAATTGCTTCACAATTAGTATTACCATCCGTGTGATGAAAGTATTTATGTGACAAAAAAATTAAAGTTTATATGTCCACAGTAATAAAACTGATGCACACGACTCTATTTACAGTGTTCTAATTATAATGCGTGTTTTACCTGTGAGAAAATAGACTCGCCCAAACTTCAGTACAAGACAAATGAAACATTGCACATTCCGTGCTTGTGTAAATGCACTGCAGCTCTTTTTTTAAATTGGAGACTATTTGTGAGTTAACTGTTAGGACTGAGGTGAGCATCAATACAGCAGGAGAAGTTCATCTTTCTTCAAGAAACATGAATAAATTGCCATAATTGCAATTAGATAGCATGTGGGGATCGGTTTTTGGTATTTTTTTTTACCTTACTTGGTTCGAATAAAAACATATGCATAAAATAAGGTATGGCAACATTTAATTTTCAAAGCTTGGTAAGCTCAAAAGAGCCAATGCAAAAATACAAATTACAAACAAAATAGAAAATAAGGTAGCATAGAAAAACTCCACATAAAAGTAAACACTGATTCGCGTAGTAGATAAACATTAAATTCAAAACACCCTTACTAATGCTACTGGGATGGTGGGTGGGAAAAGCTAGCAAAAATTACAGCATGCGGTCATTAAAATTGAAAACAGAACATGGCAAGACTTCAAATAGACAGCCGCGTGGCCTAGATTTGGCAGTTAATTCAAACCTACGTGCTAAAAAAATATTTACAAGTATAAATAGAACTTTACCTTACTTGGTTCGAATAAAAACATAGACATAAAATAAGGTGTGGCAACATTTCATTTTCAAAGCTTGGTAAGCTCAAAAGAGCAAATACAAAAATACAAATAACAAACAAAATAAAAAACATAAGGTAGCATAGAAAAAACCCCAAACCCAAAGATAACAGTTAAAATAGTTAATGAGGTAGGAGGGAACTGAAGGTAGAAATCGCTTTCAAACGTTGATCAATGTCAGAGTCTACATAGCGAGAGAAGCAATCACTTGACCAATAACATAACAGCTTGATGTCACCATCAGTAAGCCCTGCCTTCTTTCCCCAGGTAGCTGCTCCTCGACGAAAGGAATGCCTTCCATAACTTGAGGGGTCTATGCTGAAGGTTTCAAGTGTTAAGCGAAAAGCATTCACAAAGACCGCATACGTCAAACATGAATTATCTGATAGACGAAAAAGAGGATCCAAGGGTTCCCCGGCGACAGCTAATACCCTAGACAAAGTAGTAACGGGACAAAGTCGGTGGTCATGCAGAGATGGAAAAACAATCTCTATAGGCTTAGCTCCAAATTGCATAGTTTTTGAGATCTTTAATCTCAAAAGCATTCCCCATGTACAATGTAATAAATCAATTCTACGTAAATTAACCTCTGGGTTAAAAATGCCTTTCACTAAAAAATTATTTGGTCTTAGAAACCAAAAAAAAAACCAGTTAGGCATGCCGCCCATTAAAACAATATTAATCAAGTAAACATCTTATATTCAACAATAATTCTGGTGTTACTGGAGCTTTGCAAGATTGGCTTGTGCCAAGTTTACGTTTTACCCCAGTCAATAAATGTTTTATATACCATGAATCAGCGATAGGATCTGGCAAATTATTTATTTTGTGTAAAGCAGATATGATATTAATATACGATCTGATAGATCTATAAGCTAGATGTTTGGTGTCAACTAAATACGCAATATAGAGTTCCACAGTATTTTGATCACATGGCACTGGTTTCAACTTGTACATATCACAGAAAGTAAGATACGTTTTCCTGTGTGTATTTTACGCGGCCGATGTCGAATCAGCCCACCCCTTGCCTTTCAGTCTCTCTACTGTTAACTCTAAGTCCGTTAAGGGATTGTCCCCATCTGGAATGAAAAAAAACAAATGACATATGATTCAGCAATTCGTCTGAAGTGAATGGTATAAGTTCATAACTAGATAAAGTGTGATAAAGTTTTGTCAATTGTCCTGTTTCGTGTAGCCTCGATGCTGCATCTGCTATAACGTTGTACCTACCGCGCATAAATTTTGCACGAAGATCGAAGTTGTATGACGCAGACAGCCAGAACAAGTCTATCAATAAACCCATTAAAATTTTGTTTTAGATGAACCTTTGTTCAAGATGCATTTGGTTTTCATATTGTCAGTAATCACAATAATTGATTTATTTCTCCACAAATGTCCCCATCTAAAAGCGGATAAAATAACGGACAATGTTTCTTTAACGTTGATGTGCTCTTCCGTGAAGAGCGGCAAGTCTGTGAGCCAGTTCACGTAAAAATAGTTACCATTATAGTACCCTACACCACCTTCGGCAGATGCGTCAGTTTGTAAAGTTTCAGTTTGATTCAAGTCAATAAATTTTACAGTGCCATTAAAATATTTTAAACAGTTTATCCACCTGCTAAGATCGGCATGAAAATCAGAATTAAGCAGAACTTCGTCATTTCTATTAGACACACTGGATATAGAGTCAATTAATCTCCTTAAGAAAGTTCTTCCACCTTTTATCATTTGGCAAGCCCAATTCAGTTTGCCACACAATGATTGTATCTGTTTTACTCTTGCCCATTTTCGACCTTTAAAAGACTGTAAAAATTCATAAAACTCTGTTTTGCTGAAGGCATCTACAGTGTCAGTTTCGTGTAGCCTCGATGCTGCATCTGCTATAACGTTGTACCTACCGTGCATAAATTTTGCACGAAGATCAAAGTTGTATGACGAAGACAGCCAGAACAAGTCTCTCAATAAACCCATTAAAATTTTGTTTATAGATGAACCTTTGTTCAAGATGCATTTGGTTTTCATATTTTCAGTAATCACAATAATGGTTTTATTTCGCCACAAATGTCCTCATCTAAAAGCGGATTAAATAAAAGACAATGTTTCTTTAACGTTGATGTGCTCTTCCGTAAAGAGCGGCAAGTCTGTGAGCCAGTTCACGTAAAAATAGTTACCATTATAGTACCCCGCACCACCTTCGGAAGATGCGTCAGTTTGTAAAGTTTCAGTTTGATTCAAGTCAATAAATTTTACAGTGCCATTAAAATATTTTAAAAAGTTTATCCACCAGCCAAGATCGGCATGAAAAATCATAAGTAAGCAGAACTTTGTCATTTCTTTTGGACACACTGGATATAGAGTCAATTAATCTCCTTAAGAAAGTTCTTCCACCTTTTACCATTTTGGACCTTTAAAAGACTGTAAAAATTCATAAAACTCTGTTTTGCTGAAGGCATCTAAAGTGTCAGTTCACGTGTATCGATAATTATACAAAGAAAGACAATTCTCTGGGTAATTGGTCCCTCGACCTTGGACCAGTTTATATTAAAACCAAGTTCACGTAAAGTGCTAATCAATAAGGACAAATCTCTATTACAGTCATTTTGTGAGTCAGCAATAATTAAAAATTCATCTAAATAAGCAATACATCCAACATTATAACATTTTTTCATGATTTTACAAACACATTCACTCAACTCTTGGAAAATTTTAGGGCTTCTGGAACGACCAAAGGGGAGTTTTGCATCATACATGTAAGTGGGACTTGCGTCCCCATGAAAGGTCCATTTAAGACCCGTAAGAGCATTATCAAGACCATGAAAACGAACGGACCTAAAAGCACTCTTAAGATTAACTTTTGCTAAATAACTATTTGGTTTTATCAGTTTTAATGCATGTCTCATGTCCATATATGTACAGCTGGTATCGCAGGTAAATGAGTTAAGGGAGCCTTTTAAAATCGTCCTTTCTCTCTAGTTGACCCTACTTCTAACAGTGCCCGCGTGGTCGGGTTGTCACGTTTTGGTACCAATTGAAATTCTCGGAGATCTTGCCTGTATATTCCCCATTCAAACATCTCTTCAGCCTGTCTCTGGCGATATTCTCTGTCGTATAATTAAACTGAATGCCACACATTTCTTGCTGCCAAACGGTAAATATCTGCAGTATAGTTGAGATAACCATTTATGTCCTTGATGCGATTTTGCTTGATTAGTTCCTGCATTATTTTTGTGTTAGCGTATCCCCTCTCTTCAATAGTCACCTTATATAACGTCTTCTTTTTGCCGACGCGAAATTCTACATCACTGCCTAATGTAAAAGTTTCAAATTGTTCTAGTGGTTTAGGCCATAAAAAGGATAAAATGCTTAATGCTTTAGTGTCAGATAGAGTTTGTGAAGAAAAGTTTTGCTCACCTGAATTCGAGCAATCCTGCACAGGCATCAGTGACGACTGAAAGCCTGAAGCCTGCATCACTGAACCTTGCAAAGTCCGTAAACTTTCCTTTTCCTTTTCTATTTCATTGCGAAGGTTGCCTTTTTCTTTTCCAGTGTTAGCTGTTTCAATTGTCTCTAGATCACTAACCTCTTTTTCTGAATCTAAATCGGTGTTTGCGATATCATTGTTCAAATTGTCCGGCTCTTCACCTGGCATCTCCATCACAGAATCGAGAAATTCGTCTTCCGAATCATTCAAATCCACCTTCTTGGCATTACCGCTTCTCAAATTTTCAATAAATTCTTTTAGTTTCTGATGTTTGTCATCTTTTCGGCTGAATCCATCGCGGAAAAAAGCTAGCAAAAATTACAGCATGCGGCCATTAAAAGTGAAAAGAGAGCATGGCAAGACTTCAAAACGAGACAGCCGCGTGGCCTAGAATTGGCGGTTAATTCAAACCTACCTGCTAAAAATATTTACAAGTAAAAAGAAAGTTGTTAACTATTGCGTGTCAGCATGACAATTACAAACGCAGACATCAGCGTCATACTAGCACAGCACCATTTACGATTTAATCCGACACTAACACGATCCAACAGGAAGTTTGAACAAAGAAGCGGCAATGACCATATAATACTGTTGTCTTTGGCTTATTCTTTTCGGACTGACGAATCGGTTCCTAATTATATGTACAGCTTATAGAAAAACACACGCTGTTAATATTCTATATGACGAATATTATAAACTGACCTCCAATGTCATTTTTATTCAACACTTTTGTATTGCATTTAATTCAATATTTTTAAAGGAAATAAGTAAAATAGAATTAGTTAATAAATTGATTCCAGATATAAAATTTGTTACTTTTCACTTACAGAAGGTATGTTAATTCCCTACAGTAGTTAAATGTAGTTATCTAGTGTAACAGCTATTATAGTAAGAGAGAACCGAACCGTCAGTCTAAAACGAAAAATCCAAGGACAATGACAACGTAGAAAAGCAAAGAAACAAAGACATTACAGAAGCACGACGCAGAAAAAAAAATTAAGACAGACATATATACAAAAATGAACAACACGGACCCAATGAAAAAAACCATGGGTGAGATCAGGTGCACCGGTAGAGTAAGCATCTCCTGCTTCTTATAATTCACCCGCCGTGTTGAACATGTCAACTCCGGTAGTAAAGTCAAATCCGGTAGAGGAAAAACAAACTTTAGTGGCAAAGAGAAAGATCTGTTGTCTTTTGGGAAACAGATATCCCATAACGATCCATAAGTTCGTGATGTCAAACGTAAATACAAAAAATACCGATGTTGCATAGAAAACTGTAAATTTCGTTATGCTGTACACGTGTTTCAAGGAGTTACCTCTCATCAGCAGCATTAATATCAAATAATATGGGAAGCAATAATCCAAAAGTTGTCACAAAAGAAGTACTCATTACCAAAAAAATCGAAATAGGAAGCCAAATCCAGTACCAAGGACATCTACCGAGTGCTATACACGGAATGAAGCCTCAGTATTTTTAAGTGGTTAGAAACTGCTATAGTAATGACTTTGGTTTATATTTTTCTACGGAGCTACGGTGATGTTCTCGAAAGTATCTTCAGACTTTATTTCACTTTTTGAAGTTTTTATAAGATATTGATCAAAGACAAAATTATTTTAGAATTTTTTTGTACCATTTTTATCTACTAATACGTCTTAAATGAAGTCCACCATTTCAAGTCTTAATGATAAATATTATCGAAAAGACATTGTAATTTCTGTAACCGGGATCAAGTAAAGTAAGTAAGAACCGAACCGAAGTTTCACATTCGACGTTCGATATCCGATATTGAAAATTTTGAATATCAAACTGGATATCAAACTGAATATTAAACCGTACTCTAAATTTTTACCGTTTGATATTCTTTCGATATTCAAATCATTTTGCTTTAATTCATAACAATAAAAATCAACATCGAACGGATATTAAACGGTAAAATTAGGATTCCTAGGCTGGTTTTTCCTTTTTACAGTTTTTCTTTCGCACGTGATTTCTGTAGTGGACCATCTAAAGACCGTTGTGACTAAGTTTTTTTAGACTAGTAGTTTTTTAGGATGAAAATATGTAAATGTGTTTTGCATAGGTTCAAATGTTAAACAATGCTATTTCTGGCAGTTATACTCTACGAGACGTGGACCTCCTGTATATCTTTATTGGAAGGTATCATCAAAGTACTGTTGTGACTAATTTTGGTTCAAATTGGACAGGTTGTCTCCGAGAAAATCTTTGAAATGATTAACAAATCATTTCGACCCATTTCAAACAACCTTCAAGACTTGGTAAAAATACTGCTGGAATAAAAATATTATAATGCCTTGTAAGTCTCTAGCTGCACAAAATATAAAGTATCTTTATTTTCATGTTGAAAATGCAGATTTTAAATCCAGTATTTCTTTGCTTTGTAAATGTTTCTCAGGCACAATACGTCATTCACAACATCGTATATAAAAAATACTCATACAGTGACTAAACATATTTAGCATCAAAGAGGGTATGACATGACGGATCTTTAAATTTGTCCGCCAGTAATCTTTTCCCAAAAATTAGAATTTTCGGTTACAACTTATAATAATTTCCAATAAAAATTCATAAATACTGCAAATAAGTCTAATTACACCTTGAACTATGAAGGAACTGCAAATAATTTTAACAGGGATCCTTGATTTTTCTTTTTAACCCTGGAAGTTTAATTAATCTCATATAAACATCAATTAGCACTTCAGTCAACAATTATCGTTTATAGTAAAAAAATATCCACACGGTTATAAGGTATACAGAGTTATCATGTCATGTTATGATAAATGCAAAATATTGAATAAAACAGATCTTTTTATTAAGTATGTTGTATTTTGAATAATTAATTGATTGTATCATTTTTTATGTTTTATTGAGTATTTTGTATTTTGAACTATTTTGGAGATAACTTTTTGGTAATGACCATTTAAGGGCCATTGTGATGAGAAGAAGATTTTCGAATGCGTTTTACCATAGGGTCCAATGTTAAAACTACGTTCCCTGTCGGTAGCCGAGCTACGGACCTTCTGGATGCAATTTGGGCACCACCCAAGGACTTTTTTGACCAACTGGTTCCAATTAGCACCGTGGTTTAAGAGGAGAAGATCTATGAATGAAAAGTATACGATGGACGCGGACGGACGGATGACGGATGCTTAGTAATAGCAAAAGCTCATCTTGGTTATAGCCGGGTGAGCTTAAAAGGTTACAAAATTGAAGAGAAAATGTTTTCAAAGGAAGAAATAAAAATTAGGTTGTCACGTCTTCCTCTGTAAGGCTCTAATTGTGCAAAATATATTGCATCTTTGTTTTCATGTTGAAAATGCAGTTTTTAAATCAAGTATTTCTTTGCAAAAGAACTGTTGTCTCAGAAACAATACGCCATTCACAATATCGTATATAACCAATACTGATACGGTGACTAAATATATTTTAAATCAAAGAAAGAGTGACAATTTAAATTTGTCCTCCGGTAGCTTTTTCCCAAAAATAAGAATTTTCGGTTATTCAACGTACTGTGGAACCTGTTTTAAGAAACGACTCAAGACAGTAGAAAAGGTTGTATTTTAGACAGGTGGTCTTTTAATAGAGGTCAATTTCAATTAATATTACTATGAAGTGTAAATTGTAAGTGGTCTCTGAAAACAGGTAGGTCTCTTAATGCAGGTGGTCTCTCGAGCAGTTTTCACAGTGTAATAATTTCCAGTAAAAATTCACAAATAGTGCAAATGGCTGTAATTACACTTTGAACAATAGAGGAACTGCAAATAATTTCACCAAGGGTCCTTGATTTGTCCTTTTAATCCTGAAAGTTTAATTAATCTCCTGTAAACAAGTCAACAATCATCGTAAATTAACTGCAAAAAAATATCCACACGGTTATTAGGTATACAGAGTTATCATGTCATGTTATATTGAATAAAACAGATTATTACCTATATATTTTATGAAGTATTCTGTATTTTGAATTATTACCTTTTTGTATTATCTTATGTGTTGTACTTTAAACTATTTTGGAGATTGTTACATTATGTGTACTTTTAAGTGTTCTTTTCAAGGTGTTGATCTATTGCCTGGTAAATGCAATTGTTAAAGCAATTTCATGAATATTCATTACCGTTCTATTGCCTGGCTAGTGTGATTGGTCAAAAATAAATTCATGCATATCCATTGCTGTTCTATTGACTGGCTACGGTGATTGGTCAAAACGACTTCGACTTCTGTTATTGATCAAAACCATGTTGTTTTGAGTGACATAGGTTTCTTTGTGTTAACACATTTGACTGAATCTATCTCTACTAGCGTTTTTTGTAATGAACAAGGTTCCCCAAACAATGGATAATTTGAGAAATTCTATAACACTATGAACATGAAAAATCAAGAGTTCTCACTGAAAGAACTAATTATCTGATACTATGGTTTTGATATTTTGTAAAGGAAATGATTCAAGTAGATATTTATAAATATACAATTGCAATCATATTTGATCATATTTATTAACCATTTTGTGCCGACAATGAGCATTTGTGTATCAGAATAATAATAGGAGTAAAATAATTGCAGTAAATTTGAGTTTTGCAGACGGCCATTTAAGCAGTTGGCTTCGAAATCGGTCAATAGAACACTGAGCTGTTTCTATTAAATTGGGAAAATATTCTGGTCTATTGACTGACTACACATTAAACTAGTACGTCAATCGTTCGAAGAACAATTGATAGGTCTTTCCCAAAGTTGCGTCAGAATGTTCTCATTATTGATTCATAGGGAAAACCAACATTCTAAGCTTAATATGTATATTTATAGACTCTTAAACGTGAAATACATTTTTTTTCAATGTGACCTTGACATTTGACCTTGACGTCATTTTGAAGGTCAAGTCTTCCTGAACATTTTTTGTATGAATATATGTTTGTATCTTCAATGTTATTTGAGCTATAGGCAAAAAACCCAAAATTTATACATAGAAAATCGGTTTTTGGTCCATAGGTCCAAAACGGTTGGTCCTATGATTTTTGACCAAATGTAACAATTGTAGGTCTCAACAAGACGCACATTTTCTCCGTGACATTTCATCAGCTTTCTCTTACGGTTTCCGAGTTTATCCGCTAACAAGTCTAGAGGTCAAAATAAAGGTCATCGATGACCTTTGACCTTGACCTTTTCAAATAGCCCTTGGGAACCAAGAACAATGGTAAAGGTATCATGTCTATATCACTTCCGGTTTTGGAGAAAATCATTGTTAAAGAAGCATCAAATTTTGCAATTGGCATAACTCCACAATGGTCAATCGGACAATTTCGGACTAAATGTAACCAATCTTTGTCATGACCTAACAAACATTTTTCTAATTACACTTTATCAGCCATCTTTTATGGTTTCCGAGTTAATCTGCTAACAAGGTTTACCATGTTTGGTGATGAAACTCTGTTACTAAAAATAGATCGGCTTCACAGGGTCAGTCTGGTCTATTCCAGCCATTTCTGAATAATGGTACCAAGTATCAAAGTGATATCTTTTAAGACTTTTTTGCAAATGTTGGAAGAAAAAAAAAAGAAAAAAAAAGAATAATTTAAAGGTCAATTGTTCAGAGAACAATTGCAAGGTCTTTCACCAGTTTTCACCATGAGTATATGGTTTGGTTTCATTCTGATGTCTATTTCGGTCAAAAATGTGATGTAAACAAAAGTTCTGACCTTTATTAGTCTTTTGCTCAACGGTTGCTAAGGACTTTTTCGAAAAATAAGCTTGTTGCTAAGGACATGAAAGTCACTTCCGGTTGGCAACGTCATTTATTTCCTCTTTACAACATTACAAAACTTTTTGCATATGGTTGCTAAGGACTTNCATGGCAAATAACGTTGTTGCTAAGGACCTTGACCTTTGACCTTGACCCCATTTTGTCGGCCATATTGAACTGAACATTTTATCTTCCTATAGTTTAATTGTATCTTTAATAGTTTTTGAGATATAAAACCCTAAAATCGGACCTCGAAAAATGGTTTTTAGGCCGTAGGTCCAAAAACCAATGGTCCAATTATTTTGCACCAAATGTACCAAATGTAGATCTTAATAAGGCTAACATTTTCTCCAATACATTTAATCAGCTATCTATTACAGTTTTCGAGTTTATCCACTAACAAGGTTCAAGGTCAAGGTCAAGGTCACAATTTACCTTTGACCTTGACATCATTTGAAAGGTCAAGTCTTGCCATCAACATTGGTGAAGGTTTCTGTCTCTACCACTTATCGTTTGGGAGTATTTAGCAATAATGGACACTCAAAATCTTTCAAAGGGCAATAACTCATACAAAGAGTCTTCGAATCTCTTTGGACCAAATGTAACAAAGTTGCGTCTCGTGAAGATGAACATTTTTCCCTTTACATTTAATCAGCTATCTGTTACAGTTTCCGAGTTTATCCGCTAGCAAGGTCAAAGGTCACGGTCAAAGGTCACCGATGACCTTCAACCTGGTACTCAAATTGAAGGTCTTTTCGCACTGATCACTTTAGATATATATATGTTTACTATATTATCTGTAAGCGTTTAAAAGTTATTCGCAAAAAAAAACGATTTACCAAAACGCGTCAAGGGCTATAACTCAAAAACGGTTTGTCGCAGAGTTTTTGTTCTATTGAATCAAATGTAGATCTCAATGAGAGGAGTACTTTTGCAATATAATGTTTTCAGAAATTTTTTATCGTTTCCGAGATATTGCAATAACAAAATTTCAAATGGCAGCCATTTTGAAAATGACGGCCGAAAAAGAAATTTTGATACCAGATTTGTAATCAGGACCATGAGAGCTACCTGGAAACCAAATTTGGTGGAAATCAGACAACTTTGAGAAATTTGCATATTTAGGGGTCAAAAACGCGTATCCGGAGTCGCGACCCAAAAAAATTTTTTTGCGTGATAAATCATTCTGAGGATGAATCGAACATTTTCCCCAATTCAGAATTTTGATATCGGTAACGGTTTATGAGGAGATCTGCTAACAAGATAAACCGTGTTAGGGGAGATAACTCCGTTACTAAAAATAGATCGATATGCTTGACTGAGTTTTGAAGTCCCGCAGTGATATCGATTATGACACCAAGAGTCGAAATGATATGTCGCGTAGTTTTTTTACAGCGGTTGCGGCGGAAGAAAAAGAATAAAAAAAAATAATAATAATCCGAAGAAATAATCAGAAGAAATACAAGAAGGTCTTTCCACCAAAGTGGGAAAGACCTTAATAACTGTATACTATTATACGTAGAGAAAATGAATCCAGTGGGTGCGCAACGTACCGTGCGGGCTGTACACGCAGCTTCCAGAGCAAACACGTTTAAAATGCTGCCGACCAAAATTCTGACCCCTCGCCAATTTATGATACTGTCCGTACTTTCTATAATTTGTATTTATTTTACTTAAATTTGTAATTGTTATGCAAAGACTATTTTCACAGAAAAAAACAAACAAACAAATGAACATATTATTGGCGACTGCAATGCTACAAAATTGTTTTCGTGTGTCAATGAGTGTCTGGTATATATGGTATGGCTGAACGAAAAACAATTAAAAATACTTTAAGGCAACACACGCAGCAATAATGATTATTCTCTCTTCATTTTCACTTTTGCCATTGTCGTCATCAAGAAATAAATCGAGAGCTACAACGATAGCACTCTGATCCACCATATTTGAAAAACAAACATCCTGTTCAAATCTGTTCGATTCAGTGTGATTGGAACTTGTCCGGTGCAGTGAATCGAGCGATAACCTGGTTACCTATTGACTTAGCATTTATCTTGGGTCACAACCTAATATGATAGAATAATGAACCTTATATAACTACATGTATTAAGTTGGATGTAATGACACATTTAAAGCCTAGGTTCACATTTCTTTTAATTATATTTTGTTCAGTCGCAAAATTAGCGTTCGCGGAATATCCGTTCACGAGGGAACAATTGGAATACTTGGACAATATTCGGAATGAATACAGACAAGAAATAGGTAAAGAGTAAGGAAAATATACTCAAACATAAAGTATTTTGTTTGTGTTATGTTGTATTTGGGTCTTTTGGGGAAAACAAATGCAAAGCAAAAAGACGATATGATACAAGATCTAGAATTTTACATTTGAAAAATAAATCTACTTCGACAACTTCTCGGATAATTTATCTGCCCTTCGTGTGTGATGCTCCTGCGACCAGCTTTGTACTCTTTACAACCGGAAGTATAATTATGTATATTTCATCTCTGTTAAGACTTCTGACACTTTGCACTATATTGGTGTGAGAGTTTATATTTGTAAGAGGGTGTATATGGCTGTACATATTTTTTTTTTAATTTCGGATAAAAGTTCCCAAATCCTTGTATTACAAATTTTGTATTAGAAACTGTTGAGAATTCTTAACTTTTAAGGATTCATATTGATTGTTATCTATCATGGTCTTATCATATAGATTTTTGACCCCCCCCCCCAAAAAAAAATTCCAAGAAAGTTGGTGTGTTGAAACGTTTAAAAAGTTGTATGTCTCCTGCAGCTCTACACAAGGTATACAACTCTGTTATTTTTCCTCATTGTTGCACAACATGGTCAAACTTTAAAAGTGCAGCTAATGTAGAAAAAAAATACATAAATTTCAGAAAAAGGCTGCACGAATTATTTTTGACGTGCATAATGTTACAACACCATCTAATGCTATGTTTAGCCAACTGAGGTGGATGCCAATGCTTTATTATTTTATGTTTAGAAAAGCTATTTTAGTGTTTTAATCATTGAATCATTTAACACCTGTATATTTATTTGTTTTTAAATATGTACATGAGGTAAGTTTAAGACGTATTAGACAGAGTGATAATAATTTATTATTTGTCCAAGACCTCGAACAGACTACTACAATATCTGGAAGTCTTTTATAGAACAATTTACCATTAACCATCAGAAATTGTACAAGTTTAGAAAGTTTTAATAAAAGGCATATTTAAACAATTATTTTAATGTTCCCACTAATAACTAAGAAAATGTAGTATCAGTAAATTTCTTTTCCGCTATTATTTTGTCTCTGTATTTGATATTTTGTATTCTATTTTATACTTTATGATGTATATATTGTATGTAATAACAGGACCATATTGTGAACTAGTCCATGGACTAAATATGTTATTCTGTCTAAATAAATGCTATTTTCATTATCCTCAAATCCTGATAGAAGTTAAAATCTTCAAAGAGAATTATATTTCCCGCAATCCCAGATATGATCGCTAGCTGTCATCTTTTCTCTGTGGTGTTGTCACTGTTACAACACACTTGAAATATAAACCTGTATTTTTAGATGAACTCAAGAAAGAGGTGGAAGTCCTGAAAAGGAAATGCAAAGTTCCAGTAGGTCAGTACAATGTAAAATAGAATTGTTTCTAAATATTTTGGTTTCTAGATTTAAGGTACCATCCGGTTCCTTTGTTTAAGAATTAAATACAAAATCCCTACTTTATTTATGTACTCTTACATGTCGCTTAGTTTCATTGTATTTCTCATATAACTGTAGTTTAAAATTTAGTAACACATACACGGGGGTTCATACATGGACGAGTAGACCTGCTGCATTGCATAGTAAGCTATCAAGAGTGAAATGCTCTGACGGATCCAGCCTCCAAAAAGGGGTCCAATAGGATTCCAGCTATTTGTTTTACTTTTTGTCAATTTGTGCCTTAATTCTGTGTAAAAAATTGCAATTTGCACTCAAATAAAAGCTATGGAGGAAGACGGTCCATACCCAGGGACCCACCTAGATCCGTATCTGATGGTTATATTCAATAACCAAATAGCTGATCCAAGTATATTTTTGTAGTGTATATTGAATACATATAAGAAAATAATTCTTAAATGTGTTTTGTTTTGGTGTAAAAAGTTGCCCTTGATGAATTTTAAATAACAAAAGCAGAGAAATAATGTTTTGTATATGAAATCAACAGCACTACAATGTATATATAAAATTGATTTAACCGCTAGCCAATACGTTGTATACAAATTCTCAGCAACACACATTCCCCCGATGCTCTTTTCTGGTGTAATAACTTGAATTTACACCATTATACAGCACTTTAGATATATGTAGACTGGCAATTCAATTTCATTGTTTCTCTAAAGAGAGCAGACTCACTGGGTGTCGTATACAAGGCTAAATTTCCTGCCCCTACCCATTTCTCCCCTTTTCCAGTGGCAATCAATACTCGTTGCCCCGGTTGTCCCTTCCACCTTTATTTCTTTCTTCTTTAACTTACATTCTTTTTAATTGATTAACTTGCTCTCGTCCTGATATAGCTGAAATATTGCTCATTGGACGTTAAACTCTAACTAATCAATCAATCAATCAATCAATCAATTTCATCGAAAGATTTATCAGAAAAAGATACATTGTGGCGATTCTTGTTTTTGCATTGACGCGCCATTCTGTTTTTGAATGAACTTTTTATCTAATTCACGCGCCATAGACATAGACCTTTCTTGTGGTACTTCGTATTCAATAAAACAAATTTTAATACTCATTTCTTTCGATTTAACAGATTTTTTTCGGGAATTCATCAGTATTTTCCCGACGCCAATAAATTCTAATCCCTTGCCCAGTGTTTTGGACCCGTATTCAGCCGGAGCGTTTTTATTTACAAGTGTGACTTTTAAACTTTTTTTTAAATATCAGAAGATTTAATTGTTACTGTGTCTAGCTGCGGAACCGTAGCTCTTATGATCCTTGTGCTAATTTTTGATAGTTAGGACCTATAGAGCTCCGCAGCTATACTGAGCCAAAAATAGGGTTAAAAATAGAGGGCAGTGTTTTTATTGTCTGTTTTCTGTTAACAGGAAACAGCTTTGATGAAGAAAAGTCAAACCAAAGACGCCTCGTGACGCTCGATGACGAGCCTGTTGCATTTTATGCACATATTTCATCGAATACAAATGTAAAGGGGAATCAAGCAATTCAGTATAACATTGTCAAAACCAATGTCGGTAATGGATACAACAGCGTTACGGGACAATTTACGTGTCCAGTCGCGGGAATCTATCATTTTACCAACACTGTGATGTCACAGCCTCAGCATGGAATCCATGTTGATATAGTCCAAAATGGCAGAAGTGTTGGAAAGAACTGGGCAGATCATAATGGATTTGAAAGTGGTTCGGTGTCAATAATTATTGAGCTAGATGTTGGAGATAAGGTTTGGGTGAAAGATTCCGATGGAGGATCGGAACACCTCGAGCATGATTACAACAGTTTTTCTGGTTTCCTTATTAAAGCCGCTTAAAGAAAAAAAGCTTCTCTTTTCATCGGGTGAAAAACAATTAAATGCAAACTTCCATTAATAGCCTTCAAAAGACTCACTTCAAAGCAACCAAGTTTAATTTTTGAAATACATTGTATAAGTATTCAGCATATAAACCACTATTGAACATTATTAGACAGCAGACCAAGGGATATTGGTAAATTGTATACAAAAGAAAATGTAAGACAAGGACTCTAACAATGTGGATCAATCAAAACTCGTATCCCACCCATATAGGAGTTTTGCACGACTCGTGATTTTCACTTTCATAGCCATGATAATTTTTGACATATACATCGGCAAACGAAAAACCGCAGTAAAACAATAGGAACAAATTCTCAAATCAGAAATCCAAACAACACGGCAATTTAGATGTAACATTTTAAGAAATGTTTGAATTATTTCTACTACTAGTATTTTGTCCATTCTTAAAATACCCCAGTGTTGGTATTTTTTTTCACCACCTTCTATATCTCATTCTTGTTTGCTTAATAGTTTCATATGCGAAATTGAATTGCGTTTTTAACATCGAATCAAAAGAAGACCTATTTTCCACGCTGGCTGCAGTATTGTTGTTGGACCGGAATGAAATAAGTAGTCTTTGTATTGGAAGGTTCAGTTCACAACAATAAATTCGAGGGAGGTGGTCAAAATATTTTAATTCTAAAAATCCTTGTGCTACGTACTAGTGACCATGTCGTTGATGAATTTTAGGGGTCGTTTATTTATTCTCACAAGCTTCCTTCAATCATCCTTCTTCTTTAACTTACATTCTTTTTAATTGATTAACTTGCTCTCGTCCTGATATAGCTGAAATATTGCTCATTGGACGTTAAACTCTAACTAATCAATCAATCAATCAATTTCATCGAAGGATTTATCGGAAAAAGATACATTGTGGCGATTCTTGTTTTTGCATTGACGCGTCATTCTGTTTTTGAATGAACTTTTTATCTAATTCACGCGCCATAGACATAGACCTTTCTTGTGGTACTTCGTATTCAATAAAACAAATTTTAATACTCATTTCTTTCGATTTAACAGATTTTTTTTTCGGGAATTCATCAGTATTTTCCCGACGCCAATAAATTCTAATCCCTTGCCCAGTATTTTGGACCCGTATTCAGAGCGTTTTTATTTACAAGTGTGACTTTTAAACTTTTTTTAAATGTCAGAAGATTTAATTGTTACTGTGTCTAGCTGCGGAACCGTAGCTCTTATGACCCTTGTGCTAATTTTTGATAGTTAGGACCTATAGAGCTCCGCAGCTATACTGAGCCAAAAGTAGGGTTAAAAATAGAGGGCAGTGTTTTTATTGTCTGTTTTCTGTTAACAGGAAACAGCTTTGATGAAGAAAAGTCAAACCAAAGACGCCTCGTGACGCCCGATGACGAGCCTGTTGCATTTTATGCACATATTTCATCGAATACAAATGTAAAGGAGAATCAAGCAATTCAGTATAACATTGTCAAAACCAATGTCGGTAATGGATACAACAGCGTTACGGGACAATTTACGTGTCCAATCGCGGGAATCTATCATTTTACCAACACTGTGATGTCACAGCCTCAGCATGGAATCCATGTTGATATAGTCCAAAATGGCAGAAGTGTTGGAAAGAACTGGGCAGATCATAATGGATTTGAAAGTGGTTCGGTGTCAATAATTATTGAACTAGATGTTGGAGATAAGGTTTGGGTGAAAGATTCCGATGGAGGATCGGAACACCTCGAGCATGACTACAACGGTTTTTCTGGTTTCCTTATTAAAGCTGCTTAAAGGAAAAAAGCTTCTTTTTTTCATCGAATGAAAAACAATTAAATGCAAACTTCCATTAATAGCCTTCGAAAGGCTCACTTCAAAGCAACCAAATTTATTTTTTTTAATACACTGTATAAATATTCAGCCTATAAACCACTATTGAGTATTATTAGACAGCATACCAAGGGATGTTGGTAAATTGTATACAAAAGAAAATGTAAGACATGGACTCTAACAATGTCCATCAATCAAACTCGTAGCCCACCAATACACGAGTTTTTCACAACTCTGATTTTCACTTTCATAGCCATGATGATTTTTAATTTTTAAGGAGTTTATCATTTCGGTACCAATATATTGAGAAATTACTATAACAAAATACTGTCTAAGATTGTATGTAAACTTAGAAAAAGAAAAGAAATTATGAACAGAGAACTATTGAAAAGTTTATAGTTAAAAGTACTGTTGATATATACATTGGCAAACGAATATCAGCAGTAAAACGATAGGAACAAATTCTCAAATCAGAAATCCAAACAACACGGCAATTTAGATGTAACATTTAAAGAAATGTTTGAATTATTTCTACTACTAGTATTTTGTCCATTCTTAAAATACCCCAGTGCTTGTAGCTATTTTAATTGCCAGACCATAAAGAAATGGCCAGTCTTTTTTTCTTCACCACCTTCTATATCTCATTTTTAAATTTGCTGAATAGTTCCATATGCGAAATTGAAATACGTTTTTAACATCGAATCATAAGAAGACCTATTTTCCCCACTGGCTGCAGTATTGTTGTTGGACCTGAATGAAATTAGTAGTCTCTGTATATGAAGGTTCAGTTTACAACAATAAATTCGAGGGAGGTGGTCAAAATATTTTTAATTCTAAAAATCCTTGTGCTACATACTAGTGGCCATGTTTTTTGATGAATTTATAATGAATAACCAAAAAGCATAGTTGCATTTTATTTTCTGCACATTCCTTTATTTTGACTACTCATGCCTCTTCAATATATCATATATCAAAACATTTGAAGGCGAAAACCGAAACATTTCTTAAGGCTGACAGAGAACAAATAGCCGACAGGATCTAAATGCAAGCCTAAATCATCTGCTAAGGACAGAGCCTTGCACAGTGGTCGTTTGGCACGGAAAAGATTAATGAGGACACATACTACATGTAAGATGAACAACGTGAACCCAATAAAATCCCTTGGTGAGATCAGGTGCGCCGGTAGAGTAAGTGTCTTTTGCTTCTGATAAGACACCCGTCGTGTTGAACATGTAAAATATATCACATAGCGGGCCACAAGATAGTGATGTCGCCGTAAAAATTGTGTAATGGTGACTTGAAAGTATGGTTAGCAAAATAGGTGGCGTATTTATGAGCAACCAGGCTCTATCAAGATAGTCAAGCGCCCAAGTAGCGAATGAGTTGGGGAGATGTAAACTTCATGTGCTGGCGATGTTGGAATGTTGCTACAAAGAAATGGGAAATTGACCATTGGAAAAAGTGAAGTCATTTACGCGAGCAGTGATCTATATAAAATAGCCCATTGTTCTCTCGAATAATTCAGATGGTTCAGTTTGCTTCACTGATGATCAAATTATCTTTCCATCGGTTCTCATGTTTAGCTATATATTTCGTTCTTGCAGCCACATTCTTATTCAAACAAAAGGTGAAATTTGAAAAGACGATTTATTTTCAAATCGGGTCGAGCGTTAAATAGGTTCCGTGCTTATGGCTATGTTTGTTGCAGGATCTGTACACACAGAGAAAACTTTTTTCATTACTTCTTGAACAACATTCTTGTTGGGTTTAGTTTATTTCAGTGGTTTCAGAGATGATAAACATAGGTAATCAACGATTACAAAGTTCGCCTTGTTATGGCACATTGTCAGAGTAATCTAATTTTGCTTGGATGCTGACATAAACAGTGACTCAGATCTGAATTCTTCGGTAAATTTGGATATACTCAATCAAGCAGAAAATATAGGTCAAGGTGACCTAATTTTGCCTGGATGCTGACCTTCCGTCAGAGATGCATGCATATGCAAGTTACATGTATATGATCCAACCAAGTATAGTGACTGAGATCTGAACGTGGATGTAAAATTGAATGTAAGTCGTTCAAGCATAAAATAAAGGTCAAAGTAACCTAATTTTGCCTGGATACTGACCTGCCATCAGAGATGCACTTATATGCAAGGTTACATGATCGTACCATGTATGGTGACCGAGATCTAAACTCGGACGTAAACTTGAATGCAAGTTGTTCAAGCCGAAAATATAGGTCTAAGAGACCTAATTTTCTTGGAGGCTGTGAAATAGCCCAAGATGCATCTGTATGCAAAGTTTGGTGATCCTTCCCTTCAAAGTTACCAAGATATTTACCTAAATGCGGACACGGACGCCGGGGTACTCCAATAGTCCCCCTCAACTTCGTTGAGACGACATAAAATGTGTCTTTCCACTGGGTCTGGTATTAATGTTATTCGACGCTGATAGTCATGTTTTTCGGATTGGACGATATGAACATTGTTTATAAAATACCCTTTCCCGTACCCATTCTTGTTAATTATTAAAATTTTGTCTAGAAGTTCAAAGAGAATGATAAAGAGGAGAAAAAAATAGATACCGTACCGTCACGTACGCTAGTGGTTTCATAGAAGAATGTGAAAATGTGAAGTTTATGGACTGGGCGACGGACGCCAAGTGATAGCAATAGCTCACACTGACCCTTGGGGTCTGGTGATCTAAAAAGAGTTCGAGTTTGAGGATCACAAACCATGGTACTTGACACAACGCCTTGAAGTGGTCCGTCCACAAGATAAATACCAGAAAAAACGTTGTATTCCAGAAGAGACATTGTGGTTAAATCGAAAACCTTAGCTTGAGGGCAAATTTCATAGTCATGTGTCACCAACCATGGTTAATTACATCTCAACAAGATTGCTACGCGTAGCTATGTCCCCCGCCGCCGCAGTAAAGTCGATAAAGTCCCATAACTCATGCAAAATTTTGCGAATCAAAATGGCGGTAGGATATGATCAACTGCATTAGGTTGCAAATAGCCAAGCAAAATTTCAGCAAAATCCCTTAATTGGATTTTGAGGAGATGTGTCCACAAAGTCTTCCTATGTTGTAGTATGCATAAAGTCGATAAAGTCCCATAACTCCCGCAAAATTTGTCCAATCAAAATGGCAGCATATGATCAAGTACATATGGTGGCAAATGTACACACAAAATTTCAGCATAATCCGTTCAGTGGTTTCCCAGGAGTTGCGCCCACAAAGTGTTCCTAAGCTGTAGTATGCGTTAAGTCGATAAAGTCCCATAACTCCTGCAAAATTTGACGAATAAAAATGGCTATGCGATATGATCTTGTACATAAGTTGACTAACAATCCTGTAAAATTAGAATGAATTCGGACTAGCAGTTTCTGAGGAGTTGCGTCCACAAGAGTTGCTATTGTATAACAATATGGAAATAATCAAGGTCCCATAACTCCCACAAAATTTGACGAATCAAAATGGCGATGCGATATGAACTAGTACTAATGGTCACTAACAATCCTGTAAAATTTGAATGAATTCTGACCAGCGGTTTCTGAGGAGTTGCGCCCACAAAAAACATGACACACGAACGCACAGACGCACGGACGCAGACCATTACCATGTCCCTCCGTCGCGTTGAAGCGGGGGACAATAAAAGCAATAATCTGACTTTGAGAATAGATTTCAAGGACAAAGGTCACCAACCATAAGACAAACACATCGCCTTCTATAAATAAAAAAGCCCTTGAAAAACAAAAACTATAGGCTCAGAGACTTAGCCTGTGTCGCTCACCTGACAAAATTCTTCTACGCCATGCAAATACTGATGAACAAAAAAATGTTTTTCAAATAAGTCCAATGCTAAGCTATGTTCTCCGCTGATGTTCTCTACTGACACCCATGTTTTTGTCGGATCAAATTGAAATGAATAATCTTTGTAAAGTGCCTTCCGTACATCATTCCAATACAGTGTGCTTAAATTTGCTTCAATAGTTTAAAAGCAGATGCTGAAAAGGATGATTTCCCTGTAGGGGCAAATGTTTAACTATGTTTAATGATGGCTGATATTTTCTCTTTTCGGGTCAGAATTGAATTAGCAATTTTGTGAAGGGATTCATGTAAAGTTTAGTTGAAACTGTTTCAATGGTGTTCGAGAAGATAAAAATATGATTTTCCCTCAGGGTCTAATGTTAAACTTAAACAAAATAAGTTCAAAGCTGTCAGTCAATCATTGTAAAGGACCTTTCATACATAATTGAAAATTGAATATATTCAATGGTGTCAGAGCAGACGACAACAATATGTTTAACTATGTTCTGTGCTGTCAGTCATGCCCTTTTATCCGACAAGAATGAAAATGTGAAAAGTTAACCGAAGACGGACACCAAGTGTTGACAATAGCTCAGACTGACCAATTGGGTCAGATGAACGAAAATGTGATAGCCTTTAAGAGAAGACGAAAATGGTATTTTCTAACAAGGTCATCATCCACGCAGGCGGCTATATTCTTGGTCGCACTGGATCTTTGTAAAGGACCTTCCATACATTATTCCTGTAAAAGTTTGGTTAAATTTGCTCAAGTGATTTCAAAGGAGCAGATAAAAACAAGAACTGTCGCTGAATGGCAGCCAAATATGCCCCCCGCTCATTGACCCCTGAATCGATATGGTAAGTGCATATTTAAGTTGGTGTGGACACAATACAGGTGTGGACACAGTACAAGTGTGGACACAATACAAGTATGGACACAATGATATAATCTTCAAGAAAGAATTTTTCACTAGGGTTCCAATGAAAATACTCTGTCGAATACAGACAAATATAAAATTCACACTTTTTTAGACTATTTGACATTTTGCACAAAAATCATAAGCATTATAGAAATTTCATTACAACACTTTGAAAACAACTTTTCAAGACGATTACAATGAAAAAAGTGTGTCTCTCCAATAGTTTGATTTCACAATATCTTTGTTTTAAATTATTTATTTGAAAAAATGAAATTGCAGAAGGAATCAATGAATTATCCCCCCCTTCCTGGCTTTGTACAATAATTACTGTCCTTCATGCACATCTTCATATATAGTGTCCTTCCTTTGTCTAAAGTTTCATTTAAATCCTTCAAGTGGTTTAAGAGGAGTTGTGCTTACCAGGTAACCCATACATATGGAATCAATGAAAATTCAGAGTTAAATTATCTCCCCTTCGTGCTTTCAGACAATAATTATATTCCTTCATGCACATCTCCATATAGTGTCCTCCCTTTGTGTAAAGTTTAATCAAAGTCCTTCAAGTGTTTTAAGAGGAGTTAAGCTTACGAGGTAACCTATACATAAGGAATCAACGAAAAGTCAAAGTCGAATTATCTCCCCTTCCTGCTTTTGGACAATAATTTTATTCCTTCATGCACATCTCCATATAATGTCCTTCCTTTGTGTAAAGTTTCATCAAAATGCTTATGGACAGATGGACGGACAGACAGACAG
>MJUU01057737.1:22051-36094 GCA_002080025.1 Modiolus philippinarum | reverse complement strand
GGGGGGGGGGGGGGGGGGGTATAAATCATTTCTTTGAAAAAAAGAAATCATTGCAGAAGGAATCAACGAAAGTCAGTCAAACTATCTCCCCTTCCTGGTTTCGTACAATAATTACTTTCTTTCATGCACATCTTCATATAATGTCCTTCCTTTGTCTAGTAAAGTTTCTTCAAAATCCTTCAAGTGGTTAAAGAGGAGTTGCACTTACAAGAAGTGCGGACAGACGGACAGACAGACAGACAGACAGGGTCATTCCTATATACCCACCAAACTTTGTTTGCAAGGGGTATAATGATATTTTCACATTGGGTTCAATGTTAAAACTATGTTACATGCTGACAGCTATGTTTTTGCTCACGATGAAAATAGCGATCCTTGTAAAAGACCTTCCATACATATTTTCTGAAAAGTTTGGTTGAATTTGCTTCAGTGATTTCAAAGAAATGCTCCTAAGGTCCAATGTTAAAACTATCAGTAAGTTCTGCAACGGAGGCCACATTTTTGGTTCGGATCCAAACAATAATCTTAATTAAGGACCTTCCATACATCATTCCTGTAAAGTTTGGTTAAATTTGCATTAATTGTTTCAGAGAATAAGATGACAAAAGGAAAGCTGTCAATGTGACAGCAAACCGGGTTTTCATTTACATGGACAGTATATCTTACACATGGGTTGACCCTGGATATTTCAAATGTACTTATAATTTTCATTAATTTTCAATGTTAAACCTTCCATCAAAGTAACCTATTTCTGAATTGAACTTGAATTTTAATCAAAAAGGAAAATAAAAGTACTGTGCATATCTTGGATACAGGTACAAATGATCTGCATTATAAAAACTTCCTGTCTATTAAACTGTAGGAGATTTGTTCTGGACAAATGGGACCCACTTTTAGTAAATATTTGACCTAAAAATGGCCAAGTACAACAACTGGTGATTTTGGTATTATTCATCAAAAATCAAAATGTAAGTACAATGCACACCTTTGATATATATACAACTGAAATGCATAATATAAACTTTCTGTCTTGAAAATTGTTGAAGAATTGCTCTGGACAAATGGGCATCCTGTTGACAAACATTTGAAGTAAAATAACTAAGTTCAACAACTGTTTTTGGGGCATATATTATCATCAAAAATAAAAACCAAAAAACCATGCACACCTTTGATATGTGTACAATTGATCTGCAAAATGAAACCTTCCTGTCTCAAATACTGTAGGAGATTTTCTCCGGATAAATGGGGTAAACTATTGTTAAAATTTGACATAATAGTGACTAAGTTCAACAACTGATATTTTTGACATAAATTATCCAAAATCAAAATCAAAGTACCATGCACACCTTTGATATATGTACAATTAATCTGCAAAATAAAAACTTCCTATCTCAAATACTGTAGGAAATTTGCTCCGGACAAAGGGGTACCCTATTGTTAAAATTTGACGTAAAAATGACTAAGTTCAACAACTGATGTTTTTGACATAAATTATCCAAAATCAAAATCAAAGTACCATGCACACCTTTGAAATATGTGCAAAATAAAAACTTCCTATCTCAAATACTGTAGGAGATTTGCTCCAGAAAAAGGGGAACCCTATTGTTAAAAATTTGACATAAAAATGACTAAATTAAACAACTGATATTTTTGACATAAATTATCCAAAATCAAAATCAAAGTGCCATGCACACCTTTGATATATGTACAATTTATCTGCAAAATAAAAACTTCCTATCTCAAATACTGTAGGAAATTTGCTCCGGACAAATGATGTACCCATTTGGCAGCTGTCCGCCGCCCGACCGCCATTTTCACCATTTTAATAACCGGATTTTTCCGATGAAAACCCGGTTAAAAATGTAAGAAGATAACACTGATTCCAAGTGACGGCACTTAAAAAATAATAGCCATGACAAAACTTTGCAACAAAAAACAGACAGATTCAGTAATGCACTTGTTGTTTGCCCCTTTTTTGTGGCAGGACCCAATAAATCAACACATACAGAATAATGGCAAAGCGAATTTTGCCTGCTTTTGATCCCTTATTGATGGTGGCAGGTTTATGAACTAACTGCCACAGATATCTTTGAATGCAAGAACATCACTCAGTGCTAACTCAATTTTAGGCAAACGAAGAAGATTTAAAGATCTTTGTTGAGGACATTATTTATTGTACAATAAATGATATTTTGTACACTAAAATTACAAACTAAATAAAACATCACAAATAAATTCAATAAAACTTATGAAGCACCTTTTCATTAAACACCTTATATTCTACATTGTGAAGATCAACAAATGTGTTTTCAGGATAATTTCTCATATTCGTTGATTTTCATAACATGGAGCCAGAATTGTCAGTGTTTTTAATCTGTATGATTGTGCATTGTATTGCAGTTTTATTATAAAATAAATGAAACTTGTGTGCATTTCAGTGCATCTGAATTTCCATCAAAATGTCTGATCTGAAAATTTTCATAGACTGAACAGAATATTCAACAACTTCAAATTTACAGTACTAAGTATTATCATGATAACAACGTACAGACAAGGATACAATGGGATAGATGTATATTTTCTAACAATACAGAATAAAGGAGACAATTTTACAGAATTAAGAATCTTGGCGGGAAATTATAAAATTTATAGCAGTAAATCAATTTCGCGAGCTAAGTATGACTGGATTTTGCGACACTAAAAGTATCAGATTTACCCAGATCCTGATAAAGAGAGTGATTATCTCAATTCAAAAATAGAGCTGTCGCCGAATGGCAACCAATTATGCCCCTGCTCATTGTACCCTGAATCAATATGGCAAGTGCAAATTAAAGCATATGTTAACACAATACAGGTGTTGACACAGTACAAGTATGGTCACAATGATATGCCTCCCCTTTTTCCAAACTATATAAAAGGGAAGTTCTGAGCCCGAAAATCAATTCTATGGGTGCTAGGCAATCTTCCTGTAAAGTTTCATCAATTTTGAGACACTTTGAATTTTCCCGCCTTTTTCTAGTTTCTGTAGCAATGGCAGCCATTTTGAAAATTCTGAGACACAAAATCATTTCTATTGGTGCTAGACATCCTTTTTGTAAAGTTTCATCAAATTTGAAGCACTTTGAATTTTCCCGCCTTTTTTTAGTTTCCATGGCAACCACGGCCATTTTCAATATTCCAAAAGATATGCACATCTACTTATTGTAAATTAGATTTCTTTGAAGTAGTTGGAATTTGTTTGCAAACTTTCTAAAAAACGTGAATAGTTGTGTTTTTCATTTGGATGGATGGACGGACCGACGAACGAACAAACGGAGGGACAGACGGACAAGGGTAAAACAATATGCCCCCGACATTTTTCGTTGCGGGGGCATAAAAAGCACTAATGACTGGAAGTTTGGAATATACATATAAATATATATGTATGCATAATCATATTTGTATCTTATGACAAATTGTGTATTTTACCCCAATACCATCCAATCAAAATTACATAACAAACATGTACATGTAGATTACTGTAAACTGGGAAATTTTCGCGGCAGTTTTATTTTCACGATTTTGGCGTCTGGAATGAAAGCGCGAAAATAAAAAGGCACGAATATACTTGTCTATTATTGAAGTCAATGGTCAACAAATTGGCAGCGCGAATTCAAAACTGCCCTTACTAAAATCCAGTCAATTTACAAGACAGCGCGAAAATTTTCCGGTTTACAGTATTCAGTTTTTATACCCTGGCTTATTTATATTTGATCATTGCACATGATGTTGAATTATTGAATTGTGTAAATGCAGAGATTATTATAAGAGACATTAAATTATAAAGATATGCATAAAGCTTTTAGAACTTAGACACAAAAGCAATAATTTGTTTGTGCAGTTTATTTGTAGTTATGAATTACTTTTCTTAAATATCATGTCTATATAACTGTTTAGTGTTGTAGTGCTATAGCCAAACAAGTTACACATATTTGAAATAAAATGAGCTGGTAATCAAAAGCTTCTGAGGACAGACAATTTCCAATGCAACTTTTTTTCTGGATTTGTTAATAATATGTCATGTATATCGGTAATTTGTATGAATTTCCTTTCATCTGCATTGCCTGATAATGTCAGTATCACTGAACAAGCTGTGAGATAAAATTATGGGTCACTGTGAAGGCATCACACGCCGGTTGCTATGCTGATGTCATGTTTGGTAGTATATATCTATTTCATACATGTAATACGTTGAATGAAGAATGCATCTAAGTTATTGCAATAAACAACAAATTGGCCGTGATGGAATATAAATTTCAACTTATTTCAATTTGTTATAGAGTTCTATTTATCAGATAAAAGAAATAAAGGATATTTTGTTCCTGATACAGACTTTATCACAGTGTAACACATCAAGCTGGCCCTAGCAGGCTCACTTGATACTGGCTGTGATAAAGTTTGTATTAAACTAGATACAGAAAACTGGTGTTTTCTGAAGTGCCCCGCAATTTCAATCATGAAACTTGGGGCAAAAGTCAATTTCAGGTAAGTGTGGATTCAAATTCTGTTTGACACACAAATGTGTTGATACAGTAATTTGCTGGATATAGTGATTTCTTGAAGTTTTACCAAACCCTATCAATTCTTAGCTAAAATCATTTAAGCCGATAAAAGTTAATAAATTTTATGATGAAAATTTGGTTAACAGTAAAAAGTGGAAGTATTGGCAAGCAGGAAGCGGACGTTTTTCAAACTTGAAAACCATGTATACAACTCATCATTTCCAAGCTTCAGACCAAATTTCAAATCATTCCGTCCAGTAGAAGCCAAGAAATCTGTGACGAAAAATTTGATTTATAGTAAAAAAATCAAAGTGTCGGCAAACAGGAAGTGGATGTCTGACAAACTTGTAAATCGCTTACACAATACAACTTATCATTTCCAACCTTCAGACCAAATTTCAAATCATTCCCTCCAGTAGGAGCCAAAAAATCTGTGACGGAAAATTTGATTTATAGTAAAAAATCAAAGTATCGACAAACAGGAAGTGGATGTCCGACAAACTTGAAAATTGCTTACACAATACAACTTATCATTTCCAAGGTTCAGACCTAATTTCAAATCATTCCCTCCAGTAGGAGCCAAGAAATCTGTGACAGAAAAAATTGTTGACGGAAAGAGGACAGTGAAAGTGAAAACTATAGGGCACCCGCATCTGAATGCGGGGCCCTAAAAATGTTTGCTATCACAGACAGACAGACGGACAGAGTGAAAATTGCTTACGCAATACAACTCATCATTTTAAAGTGTCAGACCAAATTTCAAATCATTCCCTTCAGTAGAAGCCAAGAAATCTTTGAGGGAAAATTTGGTTTTTAGTCAAAAAATCAAAGTATCGGTAAACAGGAAGTGGATATCCGACAAACTTGAAAATTGCTTACACAATACAATTCATCATTTCCAAGCTTCAGACCAAATTTCAAATTATTCCCTCCAGTTGAAGCAAAGAAATCTGTGACGAAAATTTGGTTTTTAGTAAAAAATCAAAGTATCGGCAAACAGGAAGTGGGTGCCCGACAAACTTGAAAATTGCTTACACAATACAACTCATCATTCCCAAGCTTCAGACCAAATTTCAAATCATTCCCTCATATACAAGCCAAGAAATCTGTGACGGAAAAAAATTGTTGACGGACAGACAGACAGACGGACAGACAGACGGACAAAGTGAAAACTATAGGGTGACCGCATCTCAATGCGGGGCCCTAAAAACAAAATGTCCTATATTCCTATCAATCTTCAGTGTGAATTCTCACTTTAATATCTGTTGAAAAAGAACAATTCATGCAAGCAAACAGTGCTCAAAAATGAACAAACATGGTAAGGTGACAATTTGACATCAAAATCGTGAGATTAAGAGTAGTCAAATCTACTACATATTGCATTATTAAACTGTCAGATTTATTACTCTAAGAGTCAACTACACTTTTCCATACAAACGTGACACTGCTTAACATGAATATATACAATTTAACTAAATAAACATTTAACTGCTTTTTAAAGTAACTAGATATATACTAAACTTGTTGAACACATAAAAGAGCTTAATAATAGAAAATCTTAAAATGGATATTCACTTGTAATTCCTATGCTAAGAAAAAAAATCTTTGATTATATATATATAAGTATGAAACAACATAACATCAATGGACAAAAATTTTCTGAAAATTAAATACAATTCATACATCTATAGATGAAATAAGAACTATATCTTTATCAGTCCATACCATTACATGAAATATTGACTAACAAGTGGATATAATGCCTTCAACAAAGGTCATTACTGTACTTAAGAACATTTTACTAAATATAGAAATATAAATCATTATCATATTTACAAAATGTCATGTGATACAAATGAACCAATCATATTTCATTCATAATATATATATAAGACACCCAAATAAATTATTTCTTAGAAGTTGAATTCTGTTTAAAATATAGATAAAGAGATTTGTTGATTATGGGCACAATTTTTGGTCATAAACCACACATCATAATTGGTGATCTACCTTCAGATATAAGAACATCAATGTGTCAATATAGATTACACCACAAGATCCCGTTTATTACCATATTTTATCCGCTAGAGATAGTTAAATTTCAAAATTTTAATTGCGAGTCTTGCCGAGGAATTAAGAATTTTAAATTTGACTATCAAGAGTGGATAATTAATATTATATCATTGTGTAATTATTATTCTACTATCAAATAATTTTCATTTACTACAGATCTAGAAAAAGTGAAAACATTCCATACAAACCATAAATACATGCAAAAAATTGATTTCTAAATATTCCATCACAAAGTTTGAATTTGGATATATAGATTTAATATAAAAATCATTTTACCCATACACCATAAATGAAATAAATATACATATATAAAAATTATGTAATCAGATATTTTGATTAGTTGCTTACAATAATTTGTTCATGATATAAAGAATATTCAGTCACAACAATTATTGTGTAACATCACAGACATATAAGCATACCCCAACCTTTAACAAAATAAAAAAAAACAAAAAGAATACTATGTCTGCTTCCACATTCTAGAGAAATTTTCGGATCTTTGATACATTGTACATAAAAAGCAATTTGTGTAAAAAAATTTCTAACAAGTGGTCTAATGTTGTAAATGCAGCAGATAATAATGAAATGGTCTAATAAGCTGTTACAAAATATTTCAGTGTGTCAATGGTCATAGTGGTAAAGCCAAAGATGTATACAAATTGCAAAAAACAAAATACTGATGTTACTGTGAATTTAGTTTCTGCTTATGCGCATTTCGACAACTTATGTCTCTTCAGTGCAGATCAAATCAAAATATTTGGAAATCCCAGAATCTAAATCAGAACAATAGCAATACTTTCAATTTGAATAAATTAAGTATTCTACCAATAATGCAATGCAATTTTAATTACAGCCCACAGAAACAACAGAAATAAATTGATAAAAAATTCAATTACATTGTATATATTGTTAATACACCCCAAAATTGTCAAAAATGTCGAACAAAATTTTTGTAAACATGATGAATTTATGTATTTTAAAGAAAACTTTTGAAAATCATAGAACATCTAGGAATAATCATTAAATAACCACATGGTTCATTGTGGTCTGATACCTAATAGAAGAAGGGAAAATGCTCATGTTTTATGCCAAGTGGAAAAATAAGAAGAAGGGCAACAAAAATAAAACATCATAGCAGAATTCTGATAAACAGAAATAAATATTCAATTTTGATTTAAATATCACATTTGACATTTTTCACAATTTGAAATATAAAGACAGAGGTAGCATATTTTTTTTCCACTATTTGAGGATTTTGTACAGCAAATGAAATTTATTACAAGTCTAATTTTGATCATTTATATAACAACTGTACTAACATTGCCCATTTACTTTACACACTTTAATCTGTATGTAAATTGATGTACCCAAGATTGGCCCTATGTATGTATTAAAAGGATAGAGTGAATTGATCAAACCCCATGTAATACAATAAATCAGAGACCATTTTATAAAAACATTTAATTATATACCTCCCTCACAATTTTATATTAAAATTCTCCATTGCATCAATGGTGATTTTCAGGTACATTTTGCATAGCACAAATAGCACAAAATATAAAGAGGTTCTTAATTTTCAAAGCTTGCATCTTAAAAACAGGTAACACTGAAATAAATAACAATGGCTTCAAATAAGGACTATTCCATTAAAATGGATGTGGGGGGTAGGAAGGGAAGTTTAATGATTGGACATGGGTCGTAGGTCATTCTTGGAAAGTTCCAATTAGTTTTATGTAAAATTATCTAACAGTTTGTTGGTTGTAGGGGTACTTTGAAAGTCCCTTCCTACCTACCCACATCCATTTTAATGGAATATCCCTTACTAAATACCAAAATTACTGTGAATTTGTTTTCTGCAAATGAGCATTTTGATAACTTGTGTCTCTTCAGTGCAGATAAAATTTAAACGTTTGAAAGTCAATAAACTCAAAAATATTCAAAAAACTGATATACAACAAATAACCAATAAGATCTAAATGTAAAGCTAAAATCAGCTAAGGACAGAGCTTTGCATGAGGGAGATACTCCTTAGTTTAAACAAAATTTACAAAAATTTAGATATTGTAAGGTTCCAAATAGAATCAGCTTTCGGGTCAGCACCGAATTACAGATTATTGGGCTGGTGAATACAATTTCTGATTAAAGCTGATTTTTAACATTATTAAGTTAAGATGTGCTTGCAAATAAGCAGTAGAATGTCAAAAAAAAGAACAAAAGACATAAAATTATATAAAAAAAACTAAGTCCAGACACATGGCAAAAATGGGAAACAGAAGAGCAATGACATAGGTCATCTACAAAAAACCTGGAAAATAATAATTTGTAATTACCGTCTTAAAATAATGCTAAGGTAAAATATATATATTGCACAATGCTAAGGCATAGAAAGTGAGGACTGGGATCCTTCAGGTTATGCAATAGGGTCTGTAAGTCTGGTTGTGTGACTCACAAAAATCCACCATAAACATGCAATTTGAAAACGCTTCCCACCAAAACAGGACGTCTGAGGATTATGACGTTCAAATTTTTGTTGGAAACATGATATATCTTTGTTTAAAATGTAACTTCAGGGTACAATTTTTGATCCCGGAAGTTCATAATGACATCTCAAGGCAGGCTTACATATGTAAAACGGAATATAGTGCAATATTTGTAATAGATAGAAATGTAAGATAAAAAATTTGATTCACACATTAGCAAAAGCTAAAAGCAAAAGAAGATATTCTATAAAATTTACAAAAATATGAAGAGTAGGAAGACTTAATACTGTGGCAAGTTTGTGATGGAATGTACAGATTTTGTTCTTAATGTAAACATATGTATCAAATACCCTGGGTCCAACCTGTTAGCATAAGAATGGGTCTAACCTGTTAACCTATGAGTCTAAAACAGGAATCATTTTTATTACATTTAACATGCAGGGAATATTCAGGCATTTCAAGTTAAGTACAAATTCTAAGAAATTAAGTAGGAATATGAAGAATCAGTAGGGCAGATAAATTCTTTGGTAAATGCAAAATTAAACAATTTAAGGTCAAATTGGATAATAAGTACAAACCTATCATTACTGCATAAAGCTTGATGGCATCAAGGTGTTCAACGAAATTATATGAAATTCCCATTGGCATATCTTTTGAATGACGACTAGAATTACAGGTTAACATAACATAGTTCAGGAAGGTAAAATGTGTCGGAATATTCACATTTTCAAAAGTTTATAAAAATCAAATGCAGTAGAAAACAAAATGTTCTGGAAATTTTTTTTAAAATATAACAACCTCCAAAACAAAGCATCCATGGTAATCAAACCGAGCGACATCAGGTTATCCAGAAGGACGAGGACATTTTCTTTTCAGAGCCATATTAACATATTTTAATATATCAACTGACATAATACAAACAGTCATGGTCATAATAAAAATCATAAATAAAAGGTGTAAAAAAGAACATTTAAAGTGAAACTTTTGAGGAATATCTTCATTGAAAAAAAAAAAACAAATTATATTTGTATAATTCATTACCCTCCCAACTAAATACTGTACTATACAACCATACATTATATTTATTACTCCAGAATGTTCAGCAGTCAACCTTTTTCACCATTTATTACTTAGCACTAAAACAATTAATAACTACTTATATTAAAACCTTGTAGGTAAAATCATTTCACAATACTGCTAAACTTTTATTAAAACTAGAGCTATCGCCGAATGGCAACCAACTATGCCCCCGCTCATTGAACCCTGAATCAATATGGCAAGTGCAAATTTAAATGTGTGTTGACACAATACATGGTTGACACAGTACAAGTATGGACACAATAATATGCCTTCCCTTTTTCCAAAATATATAAAAGGGAAGTTCTGAGCCCGAAAATCAATTCTATGGGTGCTTGGCAATCTTCCTGTAAAGTTTCATCCATTTTGAGGCACTTTGAATTTTCCCGCCTTTTTCCAGTTGCCATGGCAACTGCAGCCATTTTGACAATTCTGAGACCAAAATCATTTCTATGGGTGCTAGACATCCTTCTTGTAAAGTTTCATCAAATTTTAGGCACTTTGAATTTTCCCGCCTTTTTTCAGTTTCCATGGCAACCACGGCCATTTTGAATATTCCAAAAGTTATGTATGTGCACAACGTCTTATTGTAAGTTAGATTACTTTGAAGTAGTTGGAATTTGTTTGCAAACTTTCTAAAAAACATGAATAGTTGTGTTTTTCATTGGTACGGACGGACCGACGGACGGACGAACGAACGAACGAACGAACGAACTGACAGACGGACGGAGAGACAAGGGTAAAACAATATGCCCCCCGACTTTTCCTCGTGGGGGCATAAAAATTTTTAACAATAAACATTTATGCAGCTGTATGTATCATTAATTAACATTGGAATACTCCAATAACAAACATGAAATAAAATTAACATACCAATATTTACATCTTACAGAAATTTACATAGTATTCAAATATGAGGAGAAATGGAATTTTTTTTGAAAAATAAATTTCCAACTTCTGATTTTTTTTCTTTTGTATCAGGTGATTCAAACATTGATAGATAATAATACAATGTTAATCCTTTTTAACATTTGTGGATATATACTTGATGGTAAGCACACATTTACAGCAACTATTTTTTTTCAAAAATGGCATCAAAGCAAATTTAGAAAAAAATCTTAAATGAAAATTCAAATTTTGATTTGCTTTTTCATGATCTGCATTCACATAAATCTCAAGTAGGTTTCAAGTGACCCTTATGAAATTCATGTACCTACAATTTTGATTTGAAAGTCGGTGCATTAAAGGATCACTGAGTGACTGCAAAACATAAAATAAGTACTCCAAGATTTTTGTAAATAAAATTTGATGATTTGTCAACTTTTTTTTAGCAAAAATAAATATTCAAAATATAGTGTATAAAGATGCATGTTAGGCAGGATTTTTAAATTGCAACCTTTATTTAGGGACTACAAAGTTTCATATGAATTAATTTATGCGAGTAGGTGCTCTGCAATTTTATCTTTTATGTGAATCTATATTTTTCTTGTATTTTAAATCCAATAAGCATTCAAAGCACTGTAACTCCGAATTATTCTAAACCATTTTTGCATTAGCTCTCGATAGGATCATTATAGATTCATGTGAGGAAAAATAATACAAGAAATGAAAAAAATGTAATTATTCAATGACATTAAGATTTCCATAACCGGAATTATTTAGAGATTAAGCAGTTACCTATATTTTTGCACCTATATGTTCACTGGATTTAACCTTTTACTTTAAGTGTTCTGAGTACCTGCATAGAAATAAATTCTATACCTTAGAATGAGAACTGCAGATCTTTGGCCTGAATTTGAACAACAATTAAAACATTCCAACCAAATCACGCTACAAATAGAAAACATTTCCCAGAATATACTTTGTTACAAATGGTAAGCACAAAATATTATGAAGGTTAAGCTTATAAAAATGACATAAAAATATTTCTAACAAAAAATATCAAATTGAAAATGTTTTCTGTAAAAAAAAAACTTCATTTTTTGACTTGTTTGGCAGAAAAAATAATACTGGCATGCAAAAGTATAAAAGGTGGCGGGTCACAACAAAAGATTTAAGTAAAGCTCTATTCACAATGGCACATTAAATAAACTTGCATGAACACATTAATACATATACCTTTGTCCCATTCATAGCTTTTATACCATCATCCATTATAGCATGTGGGTAAATATCAATAAATTGAACATAGCAATTATGTATAACAAAATTTTGGAATATTCATGTATCATATTCATTATGTACATGTATTTTTGTGTATTTTATGTCAGACTCACATTACCAATTTACAATTATTTAACATATCAAATAAATACAATCATGAAGATCTCATATAAGCAATACACATTTTTTCCATGAAGATTTTCTTTGCCACTGCGTACTCTTCTCACGGGAATCCATTGTATTCTTTCAATACACATTTTTTTAATGTTGATCCTCTATACATGCTATATGCAATACACATTCATTTAATGTTGATCCTCTATTAAGAAACACATGTTCTTTCAATGAAGATTCTCACATGTAATAAACATTAGTATTAACAATTTGTGTTGATTATCAATTTTGTAAGGTACCAACACTTTTGAAGCAAATAGACAGGTAGTTTATGAACATTATTAGTATTTTCCATTTCTCTGTTAAACTTTCATCCTCATCTAAATCCTGAAAAATTAAAAAAAAAATTCATGAAGTCCATGAAGTCAAAGGAAGTGTAGTATAAACATGATAAACATTTAAAAGATATGGAGTAAATGCATATGTGACAAAGCCTCTACAAATACATGGTAAAACCAAGCAATGGAACAATGCTTTTGTTGTTGTTCTTCATTTTGAAGTCACCACGAGGTCTTCAACAGTGATCTCTTCTTATACCTCAAGACGGCCCCTATCACCTGTTTGAGCCGAATTCATGGATAGATGTTGATCCATGTATCTGTGCTTATGGTCTGATAATAGGTATACTCATTTTTGAGTCCAATATTCCATAGATATGTAAAAAGTGGGAAATGACACAGATAAATTTGCATGAATTTTTCTAGGACCGAGACAGGACACATCAATCATATAAGTATTTCCTGCTATGCATGCATCACCTTATCATGTTAGAAATGTCCATAACTAGACCCTTTAAAGGAAGAACAAAAGTCTGAAACGACACAATGTGTGATCTTGTGTAATAAATCACGTCAGTCACAAGTACCGAGACTGTTACATTGTACTGGCATGACTGGTCTGAGTGGTCTCTGGCACAATCTGATACACTGAAACTTCCTTGAATAAAGATATTTGTCTCACCCTGTTTCCATGTTGCTAGTTATCATGGTTATTATGATAATTCATTTTTTTTATATTTTGTTCAAACTTTTCCAAGGTTTACTTGAAGGTAGTGATAGTTTCCCATCTTGTTACTATTACCATTATGTTTGTTCAAGATTACCAAATGGTGAAAATTGGTCCTTCGTAAACTTTTTACCTTTAAAATAGATTTAAAATGATAAACAAGAGGCTCTCAAGAGCCTGTATCNCTCACCTGGGTCCTGCAGCACTATAATTCTCAATTGATGGTCCATCTTTGGTGGTGTATGTACATAAAAATCAAAAACTTTTTATTAAATTTAATTAAAATTGTTCAAGCAGTTTCAGAGATTTTTGAATGCAGTTTCCAAACTTAAGGGGCCTCTATGTTAATCTATGTTCCCTAGGCCTGCTGGCAGCTATTTAACATAAAACTTTGAAGAGGGTCACATAAGGACTATCATATCAAAATTCTACTGAAATTGTTCAAGCAGTTTCAGAGGAGAAGATCTTTTTATGCATTTCCCACTGGGTCCAATGTTAAACTAAGTTTTGCTACTGGTGGCCATGTCGGA
>MJUU01057737.1:0-12472 GCA_002080025.1 Modiolus philippinarum | reverse complement strand
GCAACATCAATATCTATTTGGAAACCAAATTTCATTGAAATCGGACAATGTTGAATTTTTCCGCCTTTTTTGGCGGCCATTTTGAAAATGGCAATCAACAAACAATTTTTAACATCGGTTTTGAAGTTGGGACATCAATTTGGAAACCAAATTTCATCGAAATCAGACAACGTTTGATTTTTCCCACCTTTCTTGGCGGCCATTTTTAAAATGGCAGTCAACAATAATTTTCAACACTGGTTTTGAAGTCCAAACATCAATATCTATTTGGAAACCAAATTTTATTGAAATTGAACAATTTTGAATTTTCCTGCCTTTTTTTTTGGCGGCCATTTTGAAAATGTCGGTCAAAGAACAATTTTTAACACCACTGTTGAAGTCAGCACAGCATGGCAAACATTTTATCAATTAACACTTAACCTTCATCTTCTAGTTTTGGAAATAAAAGAAGAAAAATATGAACATTTTGAAAATTCTGTGAAAAAGGGCAATAACTCCTACAAGGGTTTTTGGATTTTCTCCAAAATTTCAGGGTGGATAGATCTTAATATGCTGAACATTTTTGCAGTTTAAAGTTGACCTCTATCATTTATTGTCTATCTGCTATAGTTTCTTTGATAAAAAATAAAAAATATTAAAATTTTTTAAAATTTCCGGAAAAAGGGCAATAACTCCAAAACTGGCGATCAGATTTTCTTCAAAATTGTAGGGCGGGTAGATCTTGCCATGCTGATCACTTTTACTCCATGTCAGATTTGGATATTTGTAACGGTTTTCGAGTTATTTGCCAAAAACAGCAATTTATCCCTATGTGCTATTTTTAGTAACGGTAGCCATGTTGTTTGGTCCTCGGACTAAGCGAACACAATTTTGAATCTAGATACCCTGGTTATGATTCAGACAAAGTTTGGTTAAAATTGGCCTAGTGGTTTCAGAGGAGAAGATTTTTGAAAAAGTTTACGATGGACGGACAGGCGGACGGACGGACGACGGACACCGACGGACCCCAAGTGATAGCAAAAGCTCACATGGCCTTTTAGGCCAGGTGAGCTAATAAGTCACCAAACTGTGAAATTCAAAACCTATTATCTTACCATTCAAAGGATACACAAAACAAGTTTCAAATGAAGAAACTATACTGAATAATAAAAATCTTTTTTCAATACAAATTCTGCAGATATCCAGATACATTTTCTCATCTATAGATGAATTTATTGTTTGTATAAATATAAAAAAAATAATATGTATATAAATTCTGGAATCAACCAAAAAAAATCAAATCACCTTTGAAATAGAAAACCCTATTACTTACCATTAAAAAGATATTCCTATGTTAAAATTTTAAATGAAAAAACTCCACAAGATCATTTTTCATTACAAATTCTTTAGATATCCAGATATATTTTCTAATACAGATAGAGGCTTCATTGTTTCTTTATATAAAATAGACCTAAATCTGATGATATGTTATTAAAATATTGCAGACATTCCTCATATCAATTTGACTTATCTCCTTTTGGCTGATTACCATTCAAAAGAATGTCAAATGTTAAAGTTTTCAAATATGGTCAAATGCCAAGGTCAAGGTCAAGAGGTCAAGTATTCTGTTATCAATTGAAAGGTCTTGTCACAAGGAATACACATGCAAAATATGAAAGCCACATCACTTATATATATAATTACCATTCAAAACATATACATGTATACTCAATGTTAGGTCTAAAAAAATACCTGTGTTTCCGGTAACATACTCTTCAAAATTAGGGTCGGTAGGTAGGCATTTTTTTTAGTTTTCCAAAACTTTTAACATAGACATATTGAGAGAAACTTCTGGACTTTAACAGTGCTTCTTTAAAAATTGCTAAAAAAAACTTTAGGGTAGGCATTTTTTAGCCCCAAAAATCTAAGGTCGGTCAGGTTACCGGAAACACATATTTTTTTATTCTGCCTTAAAGTTTTTATGTAGTTGTTCACATGCCAAGGTAAAGGTCACAAGGTCAAATATTCTGGTACCAATTAAAGGTCTTGCCACAAGGAATGCACATGCAAAATATGATAGCCCTACCACTAACCATTCAAAATATATTGAATGTTAAAGTTTATATATTTTTTTTAAAGTCCATCACATGTCAAGGTCACAAGGTCAAAAAATTTTGGTATCATTTGAAAGGTCTTGCCACAAGGAATACACATGCAAAATATGAAAGCCCTAACACTTACCATTCAAAAGATATACCCAATTTTTAAGTTTTTGTGGACAAACAGACAAACAGGCCAAAAACTATATCCCCCCCCCCAACAATGCCCAATTGGTAATAAAAATGACAAAAAATTGAGGATGGTGATAAAGCAAGTACAGGCTGGGATGAGAATCTAGGATAGCTTTTATTATGGCCATATCTAATTGAAATCGGTACATATAGCATAAGGTATCCCTATCCAAATTCAACAAACAACAGCACAATGTTGCTTAAAGCAGGTGCTAAATTAAACTTTTTCCTTTGATTTTTATTATCAAAATACCATAGAAAAATACAGTTAAGTGGAATTTGTATTGGTGTACCAAGTGTGATGTAGATTAATCTAAGCTCTATTTTTTTTAATACATGTAAATTCTAAATATCATATGTTCAACAATAACCATATTGATTCTTACTTGTACTTTTGCTCAATCAACACTATCAATGTCAATTTCAAACTAGAATAAAGGGCTAACCCGAGCGCAGCATGATACGACCGCAGCACGTCCACCACTGAAATTTGAACAAGTGTAAACTAAAATTAATGTGGACACAGTAATTTGCCTGACACAATAAGGACCTTGTCACAGAAAATTAACTGGACACAAACTAGTGAAAATAAAAATTAGCTCTTTTAATCCCTTATAACTAGGATATTGTAAGAGCTAAGAAATTCTGTTGACTACCATCAAGAGAGATCCAAAGAAAAAACTCAGGTTGAAATCCAATGAAAAATAAAGATTTCACATATTTTGAAGTATTGCAATTTGGTCCCTTGACCCATTATAGCTTGGAAACGAAAGAGCAACGCAAAATATACTGCCATATCACTGAAAGCTTAAAATGAGAACAATCAAAAGATAAAAATCCCATCAAAATCTAACGAAAAATAAAGACTTCTCATGTTTCTAATGATTGCAATTTTGACCTCTTTGACCGCTTATAGCTTGGAAACTGTAAGAGCTACATCAAATCTGTTGCATACTGCTGAAAGCTTACTGAGAGGAATCCAAAGAAAAAAATCCCATCAAAATCTGATGTAAAATAAAGATTTTACATATTTCTAAAAATTGCAATTTTGGCCCTTTTGACCCCCTAATAGCTCGGAAACTGTAAGAGCTACGCCAAATCTGTCAACAAACTACTTAAAGCCTACAATGAGAGGAACTACAGAAAAAAATCCCATTGAAATTGGACATGTTGGATGAAAAATAAAAATTTTAGGTAAACCACATGTTTTCAATTTTTGCCCCATTGGGCCCCTCATAGCTTGGAAAGGAACAAGTTATCAAAAATCTAATGGTGCAGTGCTATGTTAATTTTTCATAAGGAATCCACTGTAAAAAAACTGCATCAAAATCGGACTAAAAATAAAAAATTAAAATTTTTGAAATTGGCCCCCTTTGGGCCCCATTTATCTTGTGAACGGTACATGCCACATGAAATCCGTTGCATACTACTGATTGGAAATTTCCTCAGGAAGACACTGAAAGAAACCCCATCTAAATCCGATAAATAATAAAGATTCTACAGTCAAATATGTTAAAACATCAAATTTAACCCTTTTTGGCCCCTTTTTTCAAAACGGGTAGGGTCACAACGACCAAAAGAAAGCCAAGCCTTCCTTTTGTGCCAAGGAACATTGTGTTAATTTTTCATAAGGATTGGTCAACTGAAACTAAAGTTATTGACCAAAAACAAAAGTGTCTACAGACAACAACGACAACGACGACAGCACCATACCGTAATATGACCGCAAAAATTTTTGCGTATAAAAACTGTGAGTAAAGCTCACTTATATATACCCCTGCTCGGCTGCTCCCCCATTTGATTCCAGACATACAAAAATCAAATTAAATCATTTTTTTCAAATACTAATAGTTACCTAGTGCAAAGTGGCATTATGCACTGAACATTCTGTGAAAGTCTCATTGAATTTCACCAAAGGTGGACTAGCATAAGTTGTTTGATGATGATTTGATTGTTTGAGATTTATATTCCATTCTAATACTACTGATGAGAGGTTACTCCTTGAAACGCGTGTAAAGCACAACAAAATTGACTGTTTATCATCATGATCATGCAACTTGGGTATTTTCTAAATTTGTTGCCACAAGGTTTGTACCCCTATGGCATATACAGAATAATGAATGGACAGATGAACACCATGAACACTATTTAACACCTGCCAATGTCTGGGATGTTAAATTATCGTCAATATGTACATTTTCTCTTTGATCTTACTGACTGATATTGTCAGTATCTCCGTACTGACCTGATACAAGAAAATATCAGGCAATGATGTCATGAAATTGGCATCATGATTCTTATGACCTTGCCAATAAAAACAATAATGGTAGTTTTGAAGGTCTCGACAGAAAATATCACTAGTATCACAGCTAGTCCTATCAGACTCGCTGCGATACAGTGATATTTTCTGTCTCGACCTTCAAAACTACCATTACTCTACATATATAAATATTTTAGAGCATGTGGTAGTATTCCTGTTTATGTTGTTTTCTTCACCATTTGATTTTATTAAAAAACAGCTGATGTTTTGTTTTCGTTCATGAGAATTTCTACCAATTTTAATTTGCAATTTACACATTGTTTGTTTTTTTTTACCTTTAAGTTTATGTGCCTTATTGCTTCTATATTCATCATGTTCATGTCAACAATGCCAAGAATGTATTGCAAACATGGCAAAGTAAGGAAAATATATAAGAGATTATATTATCATTGTGAATCTATTTTGTTGAACTATGTTGTTGAAATTTGCATCACGTGGTTGGAAAAAGTTGTCTTAAATGGAGGGGAAATTTTAATCAAGGTCCATATTTCAACTCATGTTGTTAAATGTCATAATCGCATGATGTTGCTATACATTATGTCTTACTCCATTTTTGGCTTTAGTGACTTGGTGACAGACTTTATTTGTAGAAGCTATAGGTTTTTTGTACAACTAAATATCTATCCATGTAGTTTTAATTCTTGCATTTTTATATTCTGAAACCCTAATTGGAATTACAAACCTAAAGAAATTGTGAGCTCCCCTGAGTACATGATGTTCATAGCCTTCTACATCCATCTTCATAATTGCTCTTCTAAAATTAAATCCTGGCAGGTCTAATAAATCGTCCAAGTGTGCTGACAGTACAACATCATCATATTTCCCATTTACTGGACTTCCGCTAAATTTGTTCATGTTTTTATCATTGAGAACAAAAGTGCCTCCTACATTGCCCTGGTCTTTTCCGAACGTGACATTTTCTCGTTTATCTGAAAGTGCATTTGTCACAACTGTAATCTTCTTTTCAAACCTATTGGCTGTAATAGATGCACAAAATCGATGTAAATTTATGGACAAGGGTTCAACTGCTATAACTTGCCTACCAAATGCTGCAACTGCTAATGAGAAGACACCAAGATTGGCTCCCAGATCTATAAATTGAAGGTTTGGATCTGCGTTAAGGAGTCTATACATTAACTGTATTAAATGAGGCTCCCATGATCCTCCACGCATTAAACTTCCACTGACGTGAACATCTACAGAGGGTTCATGGACGAAGATAGTGACATCTCCAACATTAGTATGCATGTTTGCTTTTATTAGATTGGCTGGTCCTATACACATGGAGGTATCCTTTACCCATTGTCTCGTATCTCTTCTGTACATTTGTACAGCAGTATCTGTCTGTGTAGCAGATGCTTTCTGCTTCTTAGTTTGCTGTACTTTTGGATCACTCTGCTGAGGTGCTTTCTTTCTCCACAACACATCTACTGGCCAAACTTCTGACATTTCTATTTTAAGAACAACTTGATGCTGTGGATCATACGGCTCATATCCACGATCTAAATAAAATTTGAAAATTTCTTGCGCACCGGATCCAGCTTTATGCCACATCCACTCCATTAAAACAGCCTGAACATCAACTTTTGAGAAAAAATCATTAGCGCCCCTTAAAGCAAAGTGTTCATATCCTTCAACATCCATCTTAATCACCACTTTTTTAAAATCAAATCCAGGTAAGTTTAAAATGTCATCCACTTTTGCTGTCAGAACTCTATCTTTGTATGTTCCACCAACAGAACTACCAAGCTTCTTTTCCATATTTTTCTCACTCAAGACAAATGTTCCACCAACATTGCCTACATCCATACCAAATGATACATTTTCTCTTTTATCACCTAATGCATTTGTAATAACTGTGATTTTGTCTTCAAAATGATTTTCTTTAATTGATCTACATAGTCTTTGTAAGTTAATAGATAAAGGTTCAACTGCAACGACTTTTCTTCCATACCGTGCTACCGCTAACGAAAATACACCTAAGTTTGCTCCGAGATCAATGAACTGTGATGTTGGATCCTTTTCTAATAATGAGAACATTAATTGAATCAAATGAGGTTCCCAGGCGCCATTTCGTACTAATCCACCACTTACATGCACATCTGCACTAGGATCATGAACAAATATTTTAACATCCCCTGCTGGTGTGTGCATTATAGCATCTTGAAAGTTATTAGCTGCTTGGCACATACTATTATCCAAATTCCATTTTGTCATGTCATGTCTATACATTTTGACTTTAGATGATTCTGTATTCAGCTGTTGAGTCATTAACTCATGTTTTTGATTCCCATCTTCATTTACGTGTTTATGACCACCATCATTACGTCGTTGCCATAATATATCTACTGGCCATGAATTTGAGGAACGAATATCAAGCACCTTATTGCCATTTGGATTGACTGGTTCATATCCATGGTTAGCAAAAAAACTTATAATTTCATTGGAATCTTTTCCAGTTTTGTGCCATGTCCATTCCATAAGGATACCTTGGACATCTACTGTGCGGAAAAATCTTTCAGCACCATTTAGTACATGATTTTCATATCCTTCGACATCCATTTTTAAGATAACCTTTCTAAAATTACTAAATTCAGGTAAAGTCAACAAATCGTCTAATGTTGCTGTGTTGACTTGGTCGCTATATTCACCAAGGTCACCACCACTTTGAATTTTCTTACGATTTTTTCTTTTGTTCACAAACGTGCCACCAATATTTCCTTGTTCTTTTCCAAGGGTGACTTTTTCATGTTTGTCAGATATTGCATTATGTACAATAGTTATAAAATCTTCAAATTCATTTTCATACACAGATTTACACAAACGCTTCAAATTTATACCCAATGGTTCAACAGATATTACTTGTCGCCCAAGTTTGGCAACGGCAAGACTGAAAACACCTATATTAGCACCAAGATCAATAAACTGGAGCCCAGGATCTTTTTGAAGAAGGGCGTATACAAGTTTTACTAAATGAGGCTCCCATTCCCCATTTTCTACTAGACTGCCGCTGACCGAAGCATCATTGTCAGGGTCATGGACATAAATGGTCACATCTCCACTTGGAGTATGCATCTGAGTTTTCTCAAATTTTATTTTTCCTTGCAAACAGACTTTATCATCAGTACTCCATTCTTTGTTCTCAAATTTCATAACATCAACCAACCCATCCTCCCCATCGTAATCAGTATCAGGTACTGTTTCTACGTTGTTTTCGTTCTTACTTTGTCCTTGCTTTACGTTTGAATTTTCTCCAACATTTTCTTTCCGTTCATTAGACCTCTGGGCAATTTTATCATCAGCATCATCATCATTTGTATCTTTCCCAATTTTTGCTGGGTCTTTGCCATTTTCATCACCAAAGTGAATATCATTATTCCTATCAATTTTATTGTTACTTAGTTCATCAACCTGTTTATCTGCCAAAGGATTACGCATCACATCATTTAACGATTTAGCAGGATGTCCTTCATTGTTTGGTACCAAGACAACTTTACCCCCATCCTGACCTATATCTCGATTGACTAGTACATTTTTACTGTAAACTGTGCTGACCATGTACCATCCTGTTGTTAGAACTGTTACCACGAGCAACACGAACAAGATGGTTCTCTTTCGTCTCATGGTGTTAATCCTAAAATAGAATCAGAAATGTTAGAATGATATAAGAATCAATGTTGAGTCTTTTGCTTAAAGTTCCTATATGTAATGTAAGCCCAATTTTTTTCACAACATTTTTTATGGTAATTACATTGTAACTCTGTTGAATGGATGCTGTTCAGAGAAGAACAAATTCTCACCTAACGTTTTGTTAAAATTTTAGAGTGTGTTTTTAATCTCTTTGATGAATAAATAAAGAATTAGTAAACTGCCTATAGCAATGCCATTTCTGTAAAAAAAAAATATAGAAGATTTAATTTTTTTAAAAATTTATCATGGATCGAAAAAATTCTTGCTCTGCAGATGATCATTTCGCTTCAGTGCAGGCAGAATCTCCTAATATTTCTAAGACTGCCAATATCTTTTTACAATGTACTTAGAATGGCAGAAGAGGATTCTCCTTTGTTTTATAAAATATCTAAATTTTAAATATTGTAATTATACAATACACACAGAGTGTTTCATTTACAAAACACTGAGGTCTGACATATATCACAGTTTTTACACCAGCAAATGTCTGTGAAAACACCAGCAAACTTCCTGTTGTTAATTACATAGAAATATATTGGCATTATATTATCATAAATGTCAGTGTAAACACTGACATTTCACCAGCAATTGTCAGTGATTTCACTTATGTCAGACCAGGGTGTTTTGTAACTGAAACACTCTGTGTGTACTGTAGATATCAAACTAAATATTTTCTCCGTATATGTGAATGTACATACAACAGTAAAACTGTCTATTGAATGATAAATATGTTAATACGTAACATCTGAAAAGACTAGAGGCTCACATGAGCCTGTATCGCTCACCTGGCGACTGGTTTCATTCATTCTCACCAATAGACCACCCATTCATACTATCAATCAGTTCACCAGATGTTACATTTTCATTCTTGGATGAGGTACAAACGAAAAATCACAAACTTGGGAGGGATCACCCAAAGATAATTGTAACCAAATTTGGTTCGAATTGGCTCAGTAGGTTAAGAGGAGAAGATATTTGAATGCATTTCCCATAGAGTCCTTATGTTAAACTATGTTCCCTGCTGGCAGCCATCTTGAAGGAGGTATGAACATAAAAATCACAAACTTTGAAGGGAAACATCTAAAGACTATTGTAACCAAGTTTGGTTCCAATTGGCTCAGTGAGTTCTGAGGAGAAGACATTTGAATGCGTTTCCCATAGGGTCCCTATGTTAAACTGTGCTCCACGCTGGCAGCCATCTTGGATGAGGTATGAACGTAAAAATCACAAACTTTAAAGGGGACTGGCCAAGGACTATTGTGACCAATTTTGGTTCAGTTTGACTTGGTAGTTTCAGAGAAGAAGATCTTTGAATACATTTCCCATAGGGTCCTATGTTAAACTATGTCCCGTGCTGGCGACCATCTTGGATAAAGTACAAACATAAAAATCACAAACTTTAAAGGGGACCATTCAAAGACTACTGTGTCAAAATTTGGTCCCCATTGGCTCACTGGTTTCAGAGGAGAAGATCTTTGAATGCATTTCCCATAGGGTCCTATGTTAAACTATCTTCCCCGCTGGCGGCCATCTTGGATGAGATGTGAACCTGCTGGACATATGTGGAAATTGTAGTTCTGGAAAACCTCAACACTTTTGCAATTCACATTTAACCTTTATCTCCAACAGTTTTTGAAATGAAAGTAAAAACGTTAAAAAATCGTGAAAATTCAAAGAAAAAGCGGCAATAACTCCTATGTAGGTTGTCAGATTTTCTTCAAAATTGCAATACATGTAGATCTTACTATGCTGACCATTTTTGTAATAAAAACTTCACTTCTATCTTCTACCATTTTTAAAATACAAGACTAAAAGTAACGAAAAACTGAAATTTTTACGGAAAAGGGGCAATAACTCCAAGACATGTAAACGCATATTCTTCAAAATTGCATGGCAGGTAGATCTCATTATGCTGATCATTTTTAAATCATGTCAGAATTTTGATATCTGTAATGGTTTTCGAGTAATTTGCAAAAAACAGCAATTTACCCTATGTTCTATTTTTAGTAAACATGTTGTTTGGTCTACAGTCATAAAAATCACAAACTTGAAAGAGCATACCCTGGTGATGATACAGGCCAAGTTTGGATAGTAGTGGCCCAGTATTTTCAGAGGAGAAGATCTTTGAATAAAAGTTAATGGACAGACGGATGACGGACAGACGGACAGACGGACAACGGACGCCAAGTGATGGCAAAAGCTCACATGGCCTTTGGCCAGGTGAGCTAACAAGACCCAGTTTTTGTGCATGGTAGTTCGACTTTGATATAGTAGTAAATAAACCACTAAAAGAATGTATGTGGGCCATGGATTTATCAGAGTATTTAGGAAAAGGGCACCTGAACCTTCTTAGGAAGTGTTAATTTTAAACTTATTATTTGGGAACCAAAATTACAAGATCAAATATATATTTTGGGAAAATGATTTGGGAATAATTATTTGGGGGAAATACTCTTTTTACCAGAGTCTGGTGAATGCTAGGAAAATCCAAAGATGGCAAAGCTTGGTTTCAATTAGCTGAGTTCTAGTGGTTTTTGTGTCATAAAGATGTTTGAAATTGTTCCCCTAAGGTCAATGTTAAACTATGGTTGCTGTTGGTTGCTGAAAAACACCACCTATTGCAATCAAGCTTGGTTCCAATTGGTCCAGTATATTTAGAGGAGAAGATCTTTGGATGAAAAGTATTCCCAAATGGATGGCAAAAGCTCAACCTGGCTTTAACCAGGTGAGCTAAAAAGATAATGCCCTTGGATGAAGGTGTTAATGCCAGTTATACCTCCATCCAAGAGCAAAATGTCTATAATGTAGAACTACTTGTTTTAACTGATGGTTAAATTCTAACAATTCACAAATAACTAAATACCAAAGTTACAGTGAATTTTGTTTCTGCATATGTGCATTTCAACAACTTACAATATATGTCTCTTCAGTGCAAATAAAATCAAAATGTTTGGAAGATCTGACTCAAACTTGCATGAGAGAGATACTTCATAGGTTTCAACAAAATTTACAAAAATTTAGATATTGTAAAGTTCCAAATAGAACTGGGTCAGCACCCAAGTACTGACTGCTGGGCTGGAGAATACCCTCCGGGACTACCAGTCCACCAGCAGAGGCATCAAGCATTTATTTAGAGATTATTACTGTAACCTTACTTACCTACGAGACATCTGCCCTTCTTTTTTTCTACATTTCTAACCAGAGATAATTTACTTCTCACATCATTTCTATAATTCTATATGACGATATTTCCTCAAAGTGTTGACTGGTAGTTATATATATGCTCAAACCTGTAAAAATAAAGAAAATCTACAGATATACATGATATAATAGAGCAACCTTAATTGAATTCCATCTTCAACTTTGTACCTGTTGTCAATTTAAGGGATGGCCATTTGATTTTCAGGGGGGATTGTGCAATTTGCATGGAAAAAAATATTATTTGGATGCCTATCTTTCACCAAATGTCACTTCAAATTATTTTTTTGTATTTTCACACAAAATTTTCCATTCAAAACAAAATAAAACAAGAGCTGTTGCCGAGTGGCAGCCAAATATACCCCCCTGAACCCCGGATCGATATGGTAAGTGCAAATTTAAGTTGGCGTGGACACAGTAAAGGTGTGAACACAGTTCAAGTGTGGACACAATACAGGTATGAAACATAATGATATAATCTTCAAGAAAGAACTTTTCATAAGGGTTCCAATGAAAACACACTGTCTAAATCAGACAAATATGAAATTCACCTTTTTTAAGCCTATTTGACATTTTACACAAAAATCATAAGCATTAGAGAAATTTCATTACAACACTTTGAAAACAACTTTTCAAGAGGATTACAATGAAAAAAGGTGTGCCTCTCTAACAGTTTGACTTCACAATATCTATGCTTAAATTTTTTTCATGGAAAAAAAGATAATTGCAGGAGAAGTCAACAAAAGTCAAAGTCCAATTATCTCCCCTTCCTGATTTCAAACAATAATCATATTCCTTCATGCACATCTACATATAGTGTTCTTTCTTTGTGTAAAGTAACATCAAAATCATTCAAGTGGTTTAAGAGAAGTTGCGCTTACGAGGTAACCCACACATAGGGAATCAACAAAAAGTCAAAGTCGAATTATCTCCCCTTCCTGGTTTCGACAATAATTATATTCCTTCATGCACATCTCCATATAGTGTCCTTCCT
>MJUU01057735.1:0-11402 GCA_002080025.1 Modiolus philippinarum | reverse complement strand
TGACCGTCAATTCCACCATCTACACACCTGGGACAAACTAGGTTCCCTGTGTATTCTGATTCCTAATATTGTTACGAATACACAAGTCAAAAATTGAACGTGAAATCGTTTAATTGCATTAGTATTGGAAACATTATGTGAATACCCGAGGGCGTCAGTCTTGATTTGACGGTCAAAATATCCGTTTACAGGCTCCGTTACGCATCGCCTGTAAACTGCATTTTGACCGTTAAATCTACGATTGGCGCCCTCGGTTATGCAAATTATGTACTGTTATTACTTAATTGGCTTGATATGTGTCTGATAGCAATTACTCACTACGGAAATCGACATCACAGAAATCGATATAAAAATATCTTAATTTATCTGTTTGATCGGAAAAGGTATAATAAAGTAAGTTAGTATAATGAATAAGGTGACATTTCCTCGCAGGAAATATTCAGTCAATCAATATATCGACATAAAATTATACGTATTTGTTTCGTTTTGCACCCGAATTCTAATTTTATATTTGAGTATTAATTACGTGCTCTTCTCGTCATTTGACGAATTGAATTCATCATTGTCGAAAAACTTGATGTGAAATAAATCGTTCCGTCTGGTCACGTTCCCGTTAGCAACCCGTTCACGTCCCGTCAGTAATCCGTTTCACTTTCATCAATCAGAAAGGACTATGTTGAACGATACTGTAGTGTCTATCTATGTTCTAATTTGAACCCAGTCTTTTTATGAAATACATTTTTGTGCAAATAGTTGAGTTCATTCACATTTTTCAGATATTGAGATATAAAAATGGTTGTAGACTGATTTTACTTTGACATGTTTAAAGATTTTTAAGAACATACCAAATACACTTCCTCTGCCAATTCAAATTCTGCCAATTCAGTCTTGCTGAATTTATTATAAGTCATCGCAGAAAACATCATTTATTTCACACTATCCAGCTTTCAAATTTATTTAAGAGTAAATGATCATGAGGTTTCGTATTTCAAAGAGGTCAAAATTGAGTATCATGAATTATTTTTCAAGGCTTTATAATTTTTTCAGACATAGTACCAAGTATTGATTAATCAAGAGGGCTTTCAGAATCCACCACATGTAGTATTACTTATACCCCGTTTAAACTAGAGGTTAACATCGCTTTAATACCGACTTCATTCCAATGGAACTGTTTACGATGTCTGTTTTATATCGATATAATTCCAATTGTAAGTGCAACGCCAAATTTCATTGGTTAACGTCATGAAAAACAAAGAAGTTATTTTCCGATAAACGCTTCTTGTCCATGTGTACACTCCGAGGTTAAAAAGTGCGGTATACGGTGATGTCAGCTTCAGTGATAACATTGTTTAAAGTGCGAAGAATTTGAATTGCAGGAAATAAATATAATTTTGGAGGAGTTTGTGGATGTGTTGACGCAGACTTTATGAAAAGTTTGTGAGTGAGTTGGTCGCGTTTACACTCCTCCAAAATTACTAAATAAGTCCACTGCTGTTAGTGATGTAAAAGATCATATGCGAGGAATGACACCGATATAAAATTTTATTTTTAGCAATGGTATTTCCTTGACCAAGGATTTTAATTAGTTACAGATAGTGAGATACAATATGATAGATGTAAAAGTGTCGGAGGAATTCAAAAAGGTGCAGGATCAATTTAGAAAGGAAATTAAAGTTGTTTCTGATAAAGTTATTAATCTGGAAAAGTCGTACAGTGATGTAGTGAAACAGAAATCCGTTTATGCAGAGGAAAAGCTGTGTATAGTAGTTCGAAATCTACCGGAATCCAAAAATGAGAATATTTTGAATAAGGTGAATGGATTGATTCGTGATGGATTACAATTGAAAGATGTGAAGGCAGTTTCGGCGGAACGTAGAAAAAATAGCCGTCAGGGGTCACATGGAATTGTTTTAGTTGAACTTAGTTCTTCGGATGCCAAACAGAAAATTATGGAGAAAAAAACAAAGTTTGAAGGATTCACGAATTTTCAAAGATGTTTTTATAGAGCATTCTATACCAAAAGCGCAACGTATTTTAAATTCAAGCCTACGAAACATTGAAAAAGCTATTGGAGGAAATAAGCTTTAAATTAAAGGTTCAGTGGTGAAACCTAAACCTGTTAACAATGAAACACGTGGAACATTAAACAGTCGTGATCAAGAACCAAGGCATAGTGATGATCAAAATGGCTTAAATACACATTCTAATGACGAACAGCGTTTTACATCGTTTAATGGTAGACCTCGTGGACAGTACAGAGGCCGTGGTCAACACAACGGTTATGGCAGGCGTGGTGGTCGCAGATAGGTGTCATGCGGATTTTGGAACGTAAACGGGTGGAGCGTCAATGTAAATAGTGAAAAATATAAGTTTTTAAGTTCATGTATAAAACATTACAGTCTGCATATAATTGGCCTTGCTGAAACACATTTGACTGGTGAAAATGAAGTTTTAGTTGATGGTTATAAATGGTATGGACTAAACCGTAAACATATCCACGTGCGTGCCAAATCAGGATCTGGCGGTGTTGGATTTTTGATACGAAATGACGTTTGTGATCAATTTAATATTGATATAGTTGACAATGATACAGACGAAATATTATGGATAAAATTGGAAGATAAAAACTGTGTAAGAAATGTATTTTACGTCTGTGTTGTATACCTACCACCTGTAAAATCTACAAGAGCTGTAAACTTTCATGAATTTTTTGAGACATTAATGACTAAAATATATACTATTCCTAATGATTCACTGTTTTATTTATGTGACGATTGGAATAATCGATGTGCGGACTTAACAGATTCAATTCCAGGAATAGACAAACTTCCTGAGAGACATGTAGTTGATTTTCAGTATAACAGTTACGGAAATACATTTCGTGAATTCTTAACTGACGTTAACTGTTGTATTCTAAATGGAGGTAAAACATTACAGAACGACTTTACTTTTATATCCACACGTGGCAGTAGTGTGGTTGACTACTGTGTCGTACCATATGAGATACTGAACAGTTTTGAGAATTTTAAAGTCACTAGAACTAGCATTATAATTGATTAAACAAATTTGTTTGGAAAATTCGATCTTACGAGAATAGTTCCGGATCATTCTTTATTGTCATGAGAACTTCTTCTTAATTTCAGTATCGGAAATAATCAGATTTCGGAAAATATACATTATGTTAAACTGAAATATGACATTCAAAATTTACCTAATGACTGGCTTAGTACAGAGACGGCAATGTCCTAAATTGACCATGTTATTCAAAAGTTAGAAAATTGTGAGAAAACACAACACAATATTGATTACTTATATGAAAAATTCGTTGATGTTTTAAAGAGTGAAATGTCTATAAAATTATCGTCTAAAACTGTTACAGTATATGACGGTACCAGTACGGAAAGTTAAAAAGCCGTGGTGGAATGAAGACTTAACAAATTTATCGAATGTAGTATGTGAATCAGAAAAATTGTGGTTAAAGTGTAGAATTCATTGTAGACGGAAAGAATTACGTGAATTTTATGTGTCTAATAGGAAATTATTTGATAAAGATGTGCAAAAAGCCAAACGTCAATATTGGTATTTATTACAAGAAGATTTGAATAATTCATGTGAAAATCCAAAGGAGTTTTGGCGTAAAATTGGTAAAATTGGTGTTGGAAGTGAGGGAACAAGTAGTATTCCTATGGAAGTGAAATTAAATGATGGGTCTATTTCTTGTGATTTAGATAAATGTTTTAGATAAATGGAAAAGTGATTTCTCAAATATATTTAATATAAATTATGTTAATAGAAATTTTAATGTTTTAAATAGTGAAATGATATGTGATAATTTGCTTGATTGTGAAATTTCAGTGGACGAAGTATTAAACGTTTTAAAATCATCAAAAATGGTAAATCACCGGGTTGTGATGACATTCATGTTGAACTCTATAAAAATCAGACCATGTTAATAGCATTAACTCGTATGTTTAATGTATGCTTCCACACTGGTAAAGTACCAGCGATGTGGTCCAAAGGTACAATTACTCCAGTTCCGAAGAACTCTACGTCTGATCCAAGAGACCCTTTATCGTATCGGGGTATAACTTTAGCACCCGTATCGTACAAACTTTATTGTGGTGTGTTGAACTTGCGTCTCACCGATAAACTTGATGATATTAACTTTATACACGATGAGCAGAACGGTTTTCGAAAGAGGAGGAATACTATGGACCATTTTAGTAGTTTAACAACTATTATTGAAACACGCAAACTAAATAATCTTTCTACATATGCAGCATTCATTGATTTTAAAAAGGCGTATGACTGTATTGATAGGGAATTGTTGTTTGAGAAATTACAAGCTATAGGTATAAGTTCAAAAATGTTACAAGCAATTTGTTCACTTTATAATAATGTTCAATCTTGTGTGAGAATAAATAGTAATTTAACTGACTGGTTTGAAGTTAACTGTGGTCTGAAGCAAGGGTGTATTTTGTCACCATTATTATTCAATATATTTATAAATGACCTTATTGATGATATAAAAAGGTTAAATGTTGGTTTTAATATTGATAAAGAAAAAATGTGCATATTATTACATGCAGACGATGTTGTATTTTTAACTGAAAATGAAAATGATTTACAAAAGGTGTTGGATACACTAAATATATACTGTTAATTTAGATAAATCAAAAATTGAACACTTTAGAAAACAATCAGTACCTAAAACTACTTTTACCTTTACTTTTAATGGTGAAAATATTGATGTAGTATCTCAGTATAACTATTTAGGCTTGTTAATAACTGAATTTTTGAGTTATGATGAAATGGCAAAGGCTCTTGCAAAATCGGCAAGTAGATCATTAGGATTACTTATTTCTAAATGTAAATCTAATGGTGGTTTTCAATATTCTACATTTACAAAATTGTTGACACATTTTTATGGTCTGTAATTGACTATGGTGCTGCAATATGGGGCACAAAAGATTTTTCGTGTATTAATAGTGTGAAAAATAGAGCCATGCGCGTTTTTATGGATGTTGGGAAATATACACCAAATTTGTCATTGTATGGTGAGATGGGCTGGATGCCTAGCTATATAAAACAGTGGACCAGTGTGTTTAGAAACTGGTCAAGATTGACAAAAATGTGTGATGAAAGGGTCAATATGTATGCAATTCTAATTATATTTTGAGTAAAAATATGATTAAATATATTGAAAATATATCTTTTGCGTATTATAACAAGACTGGAAAGATAAAATTATGTCAAATGAAACTAGTAAACTGCGTACTTATAGAATGTTTAAAAATACATATGGTGTTGAAAAATATTTAAATTTAAATATTAATGGTAAATATAGAAGTACAATGGCAAAATTTAGATGTGGTGTTGCACCCATCAGAATCGAAACTGGAAGATATGAAAATTTAAATATTAATGAAAGAGTCTGTTTTCATTGAAGAACGTAATTGAAGACGAAAAACATGTGCTATTGCAATGTCCAATATATGCAGACTTACGTAATGTTGTTTTTAATCATGCTAATCTTATTGATGGAAATTTTATGAATATATCTGATGATGAAAAGTTAATTTTTATGTTTAGTAATGGCGATATGTGCTTTTACACTGCCAAAATCTGCCATGATATTTCATTTCAAAGAAAATGTATTTTATATTCATAATGTTCATATGATGTTTTATATAAATAATTATTTTATAGTCTCTCATAACTCTTTTAAGAGTGGCTCTTGTGTGTTTTAACGAGTGTTTTAAATTGATTTGTATTTTATATCTAATGTAAATCAAGAGGTGAAATTTTTATTAAGTATTTGTCTTGTCTTGTCTACAACAATGATGACTTCATACCTGTTCTGAACAATTATAATGTTTTATATTTACATTGTGCAACAAAAGTTGATTGTAATTGAGCGTTGGGGTAATTAGAAACCTAGCAAAAATGATATCTTTCCAATTTTAAACTGACAATGGAGTTCATTTCACCAATTCTACAAAGTACTTTAGAATACACCCCAATGATTTATATTGCAAAGATGAAAAATAGATGCTTCAGATAAAAAAAAATAATGTTTTAATGTCCACTTCAGGAGACATTGAAACCATAACGAAAAACCCTTTGTCTATAAAAGGAAAAAAAAACATGAGTTATAGGATTCAGTATCTGTCATTGATATGACACACATTTTCTAAGGTAATCAGAGCGATGTAGATATTGCGCTTCTGTAAAGATGTGACAATAACAATCTCCAACCTCAGGGTATAGGTTTTTATTTCAAACACCAACTTAAGTAGCTTTGATGAGATATTTCACATTTATAAATAAACGATAAAGTGTAATTCATATATCCTTCCGGGTTTTCTATTTATAACGATTCGGGTAATAAATATGGCCCATTTGAGATTAATAAATTAAAACAAGTTTTAAATTAAAAAAAATGATATTATAGTAATATTTCAGAAAATTTAAAACTTTGATTCAACGTTCCAGAGACATTTCATAAAATGTACCTGAAGAAAGTTCTTCCGGCTTTTCACCCTTAGTTTAGCTAAAACTTACTTTACACATAGATTTAAGCTGATCGGCATTATATGAGTTAATAGTGTGTCGAACATATTTATCTAAGTGTCATATAAACCTTCCATAAGCATTATCAATTCCTCCCCTCTTTATTTCGAATACTGCATTGTGTTTTAACTATTTTTAATCGATGGAAATTCCACAGGAAATCATATGACATCCGGGTGAAGCTAAAGACAGTGCTGGAAAAACGGGTCAGTGTTGGCAGTATTATTTACATTACTGAGATTTTCATATATATATATATGGTAAATAAAAGGATATGGAGTAAATGCACATGAGACAAAGTCTCTTCAAATACATGGTAAAAAACAAGCAAAGGAACAACGCTTTTATTGTTGTTCTTCATCTTGAATATATATATATTGTTATCAATTATAGTTTTTTTAATTCCAAAAGAAATTAACCTGACCCTTTTCAATGTAGCCCAAAGCAACTTTAGATGAGGGTTTGATAATGCCCAACGGTTGATGACCAATTACGTAAACACGCTTTCATGTCAATCCAAAACAGTTCCCTTATTCATGCCAATTCATATTGCCACGTTCCTGTACAAAATGATTTAAAAGACTTAACACCGCTACTCACTCTTGCTGATATAATTGTGTTGTAAACAGCCGTAACGAATGAGTTTAATTATACGTAATTTTTCGGTGAACGACAGTCAAAATGAGTTAACCACCATTATTTATTGGAGAATAAACAATAATCAATATGTCGAGAAAAAGTTTTGAGGAATTTAAGAGTTTGTATAGTGGGCAGTATTTGACCGAAGGCTAAACATCATATGAAAATTAGAACAATGGAGCATGAAATAAAAGAGACGAACAAAGAAGCGGCGCTCGTAGATGATCAAATTAAGACAATCTAGTGACCGGGGTAATGAAGAAACATTGAATGAGACCTCTCGTATCACTAAAAAAAGTGAAGCAATTTTTTTGGGACAGTGTTACAAATGCCAAAGGAAGAAGTGGATGCCATTCTTCTACAAGCTGTTCAAAAATCCCCTGTAGGCCACAATGAAAATAAATATAAATAAAATAATTGGAGAAATATTGTGCGATTCAACAGTCTGATTGTTAGAGAGGAAATTCTAGCGGTCACGATGAAGTTGAAGAAGGGATCGGGCTAAAGTGTATTCCGCATATGCATAGGTCAGTAATTGCCTACCGTGGTATACTTCTTGCCAGGCGACGTGCCATGTCGTCAGAACAACAAAAAATAACACAATTCTACTGTATGCAAAATCTTTTCCATTTTTGGCATTGAAAACAAAATCCGGTAAGACTCGGTCGGGGTAAAACTGCTTACTGGGTGAATGATTGTATAAAATAAAATGTACATGTATTGATATTATAATATATGTGTATTTCACAATTTATCATCCTTCCCTGTGGTTATATCAGCTTGCAGAGTATTCGCAGAACATGAATCTAAATGACCCGGATATATCAGAAGTTCACCTGCATGGATATATCAAGCGATTCTCCCAACGTCTCAAAGGTGATAACTTTTTTCAAGTGTTCACATGAAATCAAGCTGATAAAAGTAAAAATCTATTACATTTTCTCCGATTAGGTATTCAAAACAGAGTCATAATTTCACAAATAGATCAACTGGAAACCAGAAAAATTACAGAAACTAGGTCACTGATATATCCTGCAGACGGCTTTCATGTTTTCACATTATGGCGTCATTAAAGCCCTAAGATAGAATAACGTAACAACCAAAGATTGCTGCAACATTCAAAATCGCCATGATTTCGAGTACTTCGGTTTAGATATTCATCCAGTTAAAAACGCTTGTTGATAAGTTATTAAAAACTACAAAACATGTTTTATGCAGCTGAAAATTGTTGAAAAGGCGAGAATGACGTGTATATGTTCAAATTCCCATTGTGACTTTGAGAGAATTTGAAACCTCATTTCAAAAGTTACCGATCTAAAATACAAAATAAAGGATGATAAACAAATTATCGGGCTTCTGACAGCTATAGTATTTTAAATATCATCCCGCTTGACAGAATATGTAGCTTGGGGCTCGTTCGCTACGTTCACTGGCCCATGTGCTTCATATTCTGGCTCACGGGATGAAATTTTACGATACATAGCTGTCGATAACATATACATAATATTGCAGAATGCTTGTTCACAAAAAAAAATAAAACAAAAATTAAAAAAAATGCAAACACACCCGATTAAGTTGGTGTTGGTTAAATTCTCCCAACTTTTGACATATGACTAATTATTATAGAATGTGTATGGCAGTGCGAACGTGTTGTCGTCGTCCTGAACACTGAACGACATGGAAATGATAAAGATTGAAACCTCGTTGAGGATTTTAAATGTTAAGTATGATACACAAAGCAAAGGACAAGGTGCGACAAGGGGTTGATTTGGCCTAAAAAATAAATTCCAGTGAATTTTTAAGTTGCATCTCAAGATTTTATTTCATGTTCGTTTCAAAGTTGAGATTCCATTAACAGAAAAAATACAAAAGTTAGAACCAATGACGTCACAATAGGTACAGTTCTGACGCCATGAAAAGGCTACTATTAGAATTTTTATAGAAATATAATTTGGCAGATTTTCCTACAGATTTTTCCTCTCCGGAAATACCATTCGATCATTCGATCACATTAAATAACCCATTAGATAATTCACCAACTTATTGGTACAAATGAATTGAACCTCTCATGTAAATATTTTATTGGTTATTGCACGTGCTCTATATTTTCTATACAGAAAAAGTAGTCATTATTTGTCAAATTTGTCGTTTGTCGAAAAAATCATCAATTTGCCCATTCTTCTTCATTCAAAAACTCAATATTCATTCAACAATATTTGAGAACTGTTACCGTTTATTGAAAAGTCATACACACAGAATATTTCAATGAGAAAATTCTGTGAATTCAAGCAAAATTTATTTTTCAGGCCAAACAAGACACTTGTCGCCCCTTCTCCTTTAATAGGTCAATACTGTTATAAATACTCTGTAATTAGGTCTTATATTTAAACTGTTGGTCGATTTAACCCTTTGCACAAAATATGAAAGATAGCGACTGTTGATAAATACAATCATAATGCTAAATCGATATCTGTGAAATGTGACGTATAAAGCGGTTGATTATACACTATTTCTGAATTAATGTTTCAAAGTAATACCAAGAGAGTAATCGGCGATTTATTTGTAGTCCTTCTTTTTGCATGTAGGACACACAGATTCACCGACATATATTCATGAACATTCATTTTAGCGCCACTTATCCTTGAATTGAGCATTGACCTTCAGTCATGACCTTTACACTTGATCATATCTGTCCTTAGCGCATCCTTGGCGAATTCCACGAGAAATATTTAGGATGCTAGAAATCCAAAAACTACATGTATTATCGTCAAACTGTATTATCGTCAAACATCGTATTTTCGACCCACTCCAGTATTCAACCTAAACGTGTTATTTCAACTTAAATTATGACGTCACAATCGACACTTTAGTAGGCCGAATGCTGGATAGACCATTTAATGTCATTATATAAAGTTTTAACCTATTGAAACATTGAATCTTTGATAAAGCTGTGCAAAAATCCAAACGTCAATATTGGCATTTATTACAAGAAGATTTGAATAATTCATGTGAAAATCCAAAGGAGTTTTGGCGTAAAATTGGTAAAATTGGTGTTGGAAGTGAGCGAACAAGTGGTATTCCTATGGAAGTGAAATTAAATGATGGGTCTATTTCTTGTGATAAAATGTACAGTACTGTGCAACGTAGCCCTTACCGTTTGACGAACGCGAAACGGATTGCTGACGGGACGTGAACGGATCGCTGACGGGAACGTGACGGGACGGGACGGGACGGGACGAATCGATTCACGTCCATAACAGTTCACGTCCAGGTACTCGTCATTTGACGAATACAATTCGTCAATTGACGAGAGACGACTCGTCATTTAATGATATGCAAAATAATCACTAGATTAATAGATAATTGAAATTTTCAAATGAAACGAAACGAATTCAATCGTGATAACGGTTTTATACAAAATTAACACTGACAGTGACTGGGAACAGTCCAATGCTTTAATTTGATATGAAAAAAATACATAAATTGAAAATAAATAGCTAAATTTCCATTCATTTTGTTAAGAACTCCACCAAAATACAGAAAATGATAAAAAATGTCAATCAATTTTAATCAAATAATTTTTTTAGTAATTGCAAATGAACCATTCAGTGCGGAACTTTCCCTTTACATATTATTTTGATAAAAAATTTTATGAAAATGAAAACTTGTGATAAAAAAAATTACTTATTAATCTTCAATTTAGTCATTACATATACACCGGTCAGTGTGAAACTTTCCTTTTAAACATTATTTTGTTAAAAATTCCACGAAAATGACCAAATGTTATAAAAAAATTTCATATTAATCTTCATTTTAGTCATTACATATACACCGGTCAGTGCGAAACTTTCCTTTTACACATTATTTTGTTAAATATTCCATGAAAATAAAAATATGTGATAAAAAAATTACTTATGAATTTACATTTTAGTCATTACATATACACCGGTCAGTGCGAAACTTTCTTTTTACACATTACTTTGTTAAAAATTCCGTGAAAATGAAAAAAATGTGATAAAAAATTACTTATGAATCTACATTTTAGTCATTACATATACTCCGGTCAGTGCGGAACTTTCCTCTTAAACATTATTTTCTTAAAAATTCCATGGAAATCAAAAAATGTGATAAAAAAATGCTTGTGAATTTTCATTTTAGTCATTACATAGACATCAGTCAGTGCAAAACTT
>MJUU01057734.1:8605-35490 GCA_002080025.1 Modiolus philippinarum | reverse complement strand
GGCAGTCAATAACCCGAAGCACATGCTATTAAAAATATAGCTGCAAAAGCATAACATATAGGCATAAGGCGATTAATTTGTATAAGACACATTAATTTCCATTGTGAATTCGACTACCTATAATTCTTATCATTTCATGTCTTGTGTGTTTCCTCATTCAGAAAAAGGTTTAAAAAACAATTACCAAAAGACGTATATTACACTCCTGCCTTTAAAACTAACTAAATAATATTTTTTTCTTAATGGATCTGTCGAAGATTTACAATTTGACCAAGTGCTCTTGCATGTGTAATTTGGATTCGTTTAAAGTATATCTTGATATATTTTTATTTTAAATTTTTGGATATTTATTTACAACCAAGTAAATTTTTCATTGAATTATATAAATTACATGTAATTAAGAAAGTTTTCAAAAAGATATTAACAATGAAAGAGTATGGAGTAAATGCACATGAGACATAATCTCTACAAATACATGATTAAACCAAGCAGTGGAACAACTCTTTTATTGTTGTGTTCCATATGTTGCATGGACTATACATTGATTTTCATTATTAATTGGCTCATGGTCGTGTCAGGTCAATATAATTGATTGAAAGTATGCTCAAGTTACAAGAAGTTAATTGACAAAAGACGGAGTCGCAGCAAGCTTCCAAACAAGAAATACCATTTAAAACTATCACAATAACACAATTTATTTGGTAACAGGTGAAAATTGAAATAAAAAGATTAACGGATCACCAGACATACTAACTATTCGAGCCGACCGTACATCAGACAACTGTTTCATTCTTCAGTGTGTGATTCTCGTTAAGGGTGGTGGCATATATAGGCAGCAAATTACATGTCATTAAAATACATTTATTTTCTACCTAATCTGAAGGACTTTAAAATGAGAAACAAACTTGTGAAAAACATTACCATGGGTTTATGTTAAAATAGTTTAAATACCCGCTGTTAAGTATTGATCTAGTCTAACTAAAGAAAGAAAAATGTGTAATCTGCATGGGTAAAGTGCTTCTAACACAATTTATTGCATTCTGAAAGTGCAACACATTTGTTAGCTGCACATTCAAAAAAAGGAATAATATGATGAACAATAGATGTTTTGAGATTACCCCTCTTTAAATGGGTCGTTCTAGACATAAATGTGGACATACTCGTAAACATAATACCTTTTGTAACATGTCTATTATGCTAGGATCAATATAATGAAGAGTCTTACTTATAATCAAAGTATTAATATTATTAAATACCGGGTTGAATGTCCTTTGCCTGTCCAGGTTGCAACTTGGAAGTAAGAAGTAAGAAGCAAGAAGTTAGAAGTAAGAAGTAAGAAGTAAGAAGTTAGAAGTAAGAAATAAGAAGTTAGAAGTAAGAAGTAAGAAGTTAGAAGTTAGAAGTAAGAAGTAAGAAGTTAGAAGTAAGAAGTTAGAAGTTAGAAGTAAGAAGTGAGAAAGAATTTGGAAGATCTATGACAGCATGTAGAGCATGGAATGAGCACCAAACTGTGATGATTAAAATGTATTGTTCATACCTTCATTATGAATAATTGCAAGTCTTTATATCCCAGGGTGGAAAAGATTTTACGGCTGAATTGGGAAAATTGTATAGAGAATGTGAAAAATTATACATACCTTATGCCAAGAAGTACGAAACTGTCAAAATAAATATAAAAAAAACTGAAAGCAAAAACAAAAAACAAACCAAGAAAAAAAATATAAATAAGATAAACAAAACAAAACAATCGAAAAGTACTATAGGTTTGACTGTTATTTACATCGTTTGAGTTCCATCTGCGCACTTCCTATAATTTTAATGAATACGTGCTTCAAAATAAAGTGAACTAGGAAATCTTCAAATAAGACTCTGACTGAGTTTGTGGACTTCTGTTCATGCTAATTCTAAAATAAATGTAGTTTCTTTTAAAGGTATGATTACAGCAGTTGATTTAACACTACGATGTCTGACAGGGGTATGTGTTTAAATCCAGCAAGCGTGTACGTTCCCAAGCATCCACTCTAACTTTGTTATCATACCTGCTTAAATCAAAAGAGCTTTACAATACAATCTAAATCGTCTTCAAGGGGTGTAAAAGAGTATTACTCAACAAATTTTAAGGGGGTGTGCTAATGCTAAGTCGAAGATATAGTACAAATAAAATACATCGCTTATTACACATAAAATGCAAGACCGTTCACGTTTGAGATTCCTTGCAACAGTCCTGTAGTCTGAAGATATCCGGTTGCAAGGCTCACTCCCCTTAATACTCTTTTACCAGTGGCAATCAGAATTCTCCCCTCCCAGTGTTTTTCCTTTTCCAAAATAAATCATGTTTTTATAAACCTGTTCTCGTTTCGGGTTTTGGCTGAAATATTCAAAGTAGGACGCTAAACGCCATTCATTTTTATTGCCTGCGCCATTAGTCATAAACTATGAAACCTTTAGTTCAAAGTAAATGCCAAAGTCGATGTTGAAATTCGGAAAGACTACCTTTCCGAATTGCAACATCGAACTAAGAAGTAAGAAGTTAGAAGTAAGAAGTAAGAAGTCGGAACTCGGAAGTAAGAAGTAAGAAGTTAGAAGTAAGAAGTAAGAAGTCGGAAGTCGGAACTCGGAAGTCCCCTTCCGGCTTTCGTATAAAATGGTGTTAGACCTTCTCCTAGCAATATTTGAAGTATAATTCAAGACGATAACAATCAATTTGGGAACAGAGAAACACTGAGGAGGGAGTACTTTTGAATACCACTGGATAAAGGGGTTGAGGGGCAGGGGTTAGCCTTACCTCCGGTTACCTACTTCTTAGGCGTGAAAGGTCTTGTATTTTTATATATTTAAAATATTTTAGGGCAAAAGAGAGAAGTAAAGAAAAAAAAAACAATTCTAATATTGACATTTTCTCTTTTCTTGAAAAAAAACAACATTAGAAAAAATTCATATTCATTTTTGTAAGTCTTCACTTGGAGTTAAAAGAAACTCTACAAATATTGCTGCTCGTGCAGAATTGGGAAGAACCCCAATGGAAAAATATTTATATACGGTCGATTTTATATTTGGCAAGATTACATTCGCAGAAATTAAATCCTCTATTAAAAGATGCCTTTAATACAAGTCAGTTATTGGATATGGAAGGCACTTATACTTGGTATACATATGCCAAGAACATATGTTTAGATATTGGTAAAGAACAAAAAGAACTAGAAAATTTTTGTACAGACAAATCTTTAAAACTATTAAAAAATTTTGTTAAAAGAACAGCAGATGAATATTATAATAAATTGACCAAAGAGAAAATAAACAATCGTGATGAGAAAAGTAAACTTTATTTATACAAATTCATTAAAACTGATATTGGTAAACAAGACTATTATCTTGGTCACCCTAATTTCGAATCCAGAAAAATGATTACAAAATTTAGAATAAGTGACCATAACCTTCTTGTTGAAATAGGCAGATACAAGAAAATACCAAGAGAAAATAGATTATGTCATTATTGTGAAAATAAAATTGATAATGAATGTCATTTCTTTCTTCATTGTACATTAAATAAAGATTTAAGAAATAAACTTTTTCTTTATTTTAAAAAACAGAATAACTTTGGCTATACATCAGAAATAAATACAATAAAATGGCTTCTAGACCCTAAAAAAAACACCTGAAGATATTAAAGCAGTTGTATCCTTCATAAAACAGTCATTAGAACTGAGGAGAGAGGATCAAATGTATATAAATATCTAAGTATTTTGAATTATTGTTTATATGTTTTGTTCTAGTTTTGTATGCTCTTGTTCCTAATTGGAATTATGTTTTGCATTAATAAAGATATACACTGTATTATCTGGGTCCTGAAGAACCCATCGTGCATGTCATCAATCTTATAAATTTGTGGCTTTCATGTTAAAATTCTATGAAGTAACGTATCACGCCTATTATAAAGGAGTATTTTTCACGACTCCCGCTCAAAAAAAAAGAAAAAAGAAAAAGAAAGGCCCGGACACCTTCAAGACCCCCTTTTATGTCTAAGATAAAAACAGTTTAGGGTGTGCATTTTGAAATATAAACTAATTCAATTGACAGAAAACTTCATATATAGGAAATCGTGTTCAAATTTGCAATAGTCCTTGGAAGATAAATTCTGGCAATCGGAAAAGATTGATTTGGTTTTTGTTCATCCTCTTTTTATACACCCCTTCGAGACGATATAGGTTGTATGGTGGAACTTAGCTCATCAAGGTAAGAGTGATAAGATTGGGAGGAAAATCTTATCACCCAGTCCGGAAAATCAAGGAAGCATGGCTACGCACACATTTGCTGGATTTTAACTCAGAGCGGTGTCAATACATCCTTAAATTTTTCCCCTTCTAGAATATTATGACTTGCAATTGTTAATTATAAAGGGATGAACGATACAGTCTGAATGATCAAAGTTTGGAGCTCATTCCCTGCTTCAGATGTTGTTATATAAATATATTTCAAAATATTTCCATCTTCTAGTACTTCTTACTTCTAACTTCTTACTTCTTACTTCTAACTCCTTACTTCTAACTTCTTACTTCTTATTTCTAACTTCTTACTTCCAACTTCTTACTTCTAACTTCTTACTTCTAACTTCTAACTTCTTACTTCTAACTTCTTACTTTTAACTTCCTACTTCTTACTTCTAACTTCTTACTTCTAGCTTCTTACTTCTTACTTCTAACTTCTAACTACTTACTTCTTACTTCTAACTTCTTACTTCTTACTTCTTACTTCTAACTTCTTACTTCTTACTTCTAACTTCTTACTTCTTACTTCTTACTTCGATGTTGCAATCCGGAAAGGCTACGCAAAACTGACTTCGGTATAAATATTGTCAATGTTAGGACTGAAGTTTCGTTATATTATTCCTCTAGTTTATGACAAAAAAGCAAAGGCAATAAAAAGTGATTGATGGATCGAATGGCGTTGGACGATTTAATTTCAACATTTCAGCAAAAATCCAAGACGAGAACAGATTTATCAACGTGATTAGATTAATGATGAAGGGCGAGTCAGCCTTGCAATCCGTTACCTACATACTACGGCACTGTTGCAAGGATTCCTTAACGTGAACGGTATTTTTTGTGTGTAATAAGCGATGTGTTTTATTTGCATCATGTCCAATAAAAATAACGGGTAAAGGTGTGAATTAACCTTTAACACATAGATTCATTTTCAGTTGATTTAGATACATGCAGTTTCCAAGTTTTATGGATAATATTATTTTAGAGAAGAGTACTGAAAGTGCCTCACATTCGTTTTAGAATTTTAAAAAATCAACATTAAAATCTACCCCTCCTGGAATATTAGGCAAGTAAAGGGATGCACCATAAATTTTAAGGATGAGAGTTGGGTGTTCATTCCCTGTTCTACAAACTCAGTGTCGTATATCTTTCAAAATATTTCTAACATCTTGCTTCTTACTTCTTACTTCTAACTTCTTACTTCTTACTTCTAACTTCTAACTTCTTACTTCTTACTTCTTACTTCGTTGTTGGAATCCGGAAAGGTAGCCTTTCCGGATATCAACACTGACTTCGATATTAATATTGTCAATGTTCGGACTGAGGTTTCATTATATTATTCCTCTAGTTTTTGACTAATTGCAAAAGCAATAAAAATTGACTGATAGATCGAATGGCGTTTAACGTCCTAATTTCAACATTTAAGCCAAAATCGAAGACGAGAACAGGTTGATCAAGACATCAGGGTGAAGGGGGAGTCAGCCTCGCAACCCGTTAACCTACATACTACGGGACTGTTGCAAGGATTCTTTAACGTGAACGGTCTTGTATTTTTGTATGTAATAAGCAATGTGTTTTATTTGCATTATGTCTAATAAAAAAAGTGGGTAAAGGTTTGCATTTAGAAATATAAATTTATTAAATTTTCAATGACAAATTGTAGATACAGAAAATCGTGTTCAGCTTGCATTGGCCCCAACTCTATAATCCTGAAAAAAAGAGTTTTAATTAACCTTTTTTAGCTCACCCGACCCGTCCGTCCGTTAATTGTTCACATTTTGATCATATCCTCTAAAACCAATTAAACAATTCAAGCAAACTTTACAGGAATAATCGGTATTGAAGGCGATTAACAAAAACTGCTCTTTCCGTTCTGATCCAACACAAAACATACCTGCCAGCGAGGAACATAGTTTAACATTGGACCCAATTGGAAAAACATCATTTTCGTCATCTGCTCAGAACTTAAGGAACCAAATTCAACCAAACTGTCCTGGATTATGTCGTATGGATATATGGAAGTTCGTCTACAAATGTAGAAGGATTCCACATTTCGTTCCCATCTGACAAAAAACATGGCCGCCAGTGCGGAACATAGTCATGCAAAGAAATCAATACACTTCTTAAATTAAAGGCCCCCTCTAACTTGCCACGTTGAGGACAGAACGTTGCTATGGAAACATAGATTTTCTGTACAATTACCCCCCCCCCCCCCCGCGTTTTCCATTTTCCCAGATTGATTTTGCATTCAAAAATCTGTTCTTGTCTTGAATTAAAGTTGAAATATTTCGCTAGTTGGACGTTAGACACCATTTAATGGTCAATTTTTCTTGCTTTCGCAAAGTTCTATTAGGCTAGGATCAATATAATGAAAAGTCTTCCTTATAATTTAAGTATTGATATTATTAAATACCGGGTTGAATGTCCTTTGCCTGTCCAAGTTGCAACTTGGAAGTAAGAAGTAAGAAGTTAGAAGTAAGAAGTAAGAAGTTAGACGTTAGAAGTAAGAAGTTAGAAGTTAGAAGTAAGAAGTTAGAAGTAAGAAGTAAGAAGTTAGAAGTTAGAACTAAGAAGTAAGAAGTTAGAAGTAAGAAGTTAGAAGTAAGAAGTAAGAAGTTAGAAGTTAGAAGTGAGAAAGAATTTGGAAGATCCATGACAGCATGTAGAGCATGGAATGAGCACGAAATGTATTGTCTATACCTTCATAATTAATAATTGCAAGTCGTTATATTCCATAATGGGACAGATTTTAAGGCTGAATTGAGAAAATTGTATAGAGAATGTGAAAAATTATACATACCCTATGCCCAGAAGTACGAAACTGTCTAAATAAATATAAAAAAAAACTAAAAACAAAAACAAAACAAAAACAAAAACTAAAACTAAAACAAAACAAGAAAAAAAAGTATAAATGAAATAAACAAAAAAAAACAATGAAAAATACTAGGGATGACTGTTAATTATATCGTTTGAGTTCCATCTGCGCACTTCCTATAATTTTAATGAGTATGTGCTTCAAGATAAAGTGAACTAGGAAATCTTCAAATAAGACTCTGACAGAGTTTGTGGACTTCGGTTCATGCTTATTTTAAAATAAATGTAGTTTCTTTTAAAGGTATGATTACAGCAGTTGACTTAACACTACAATGTCTGACAGGGGTATGTGTTTAAATCCAGCAAGCGTGTACGTTCCCAAGCATCCACTGTAACTTTGTTATCATACCTGCCTAAATCAAAAGAGCTTTACAATACAAGCTAAATCGCCTTAGAGTATTACTCAACAACTTTTAAGGGTGTGTGTGAGTGTGTGTGTTGCTAATGCTAAGTTGAACACGATTTGCTGTATCTGCAATTTTTGTGTAGAGAATTGAATAAGTCATACCTTTACCCGTTATTTTTATCAGACATAATACAAATAAAACACATGACTTATTACACCGTTCACTTTTGAGAATCCTTGCAACAGTCCTCTAGTCTGAAGATAGCCGGTTGCAAGGCTCACTCCCCCTTAATACTCTTTTACCAGTGGCAATCAGAATTCTCCCCTCCCATTGTTTTCCTTTTTCCAAATAAATCCTGTTTTTATAAACCTATTCTCGTCTTGGGTTTTGGCTGAAATATTGAAAGTAGGGCTTTAATCTATCATTTTCATTGCTTTCGCCGTTAGTCATAAACTGTGAAACCTTTAGATCTGACAATTGACAAAAGTAAATGTCAAAGTCGATGTTGATATTCGGAAAGACTACCTTTCCGAATTGCAACATCGAACTAAGAAGTAAGAAGTCGGAACTCGGAAGTTAGAAGTAAGAAGTTAGAAGTAAGAAGTAGGAACTCGGAACTCGGAAGTCCCCTTCCGGCTTTCGTAATTAAGAGATTTTTATGTGAATTATACCAAATTTGCAAACACATTCAATAAATTTCAACCCTTAAGTTTTGAGTATGACTTGATAATGAGCCCTCTGCGCAAACATACCATCGAACATCTAGAAATACAAAAGTACCCAGAAAGAAAAATTGACTTATTAGAATTTGTTTCTGTTTTGAAAGAGGAAGCCACGTATTTTAGTTTTATTCCAAGTAGAGAATCAATTTTTCTCTGTTGCCGTTTTTGCCATGTCTTTGGACTTCGATTTTTGTAATCATCACTTCTTTTGTTCCTTCGGTATTCTACTGCCGTTGTCTCAAACAATTATGGAATCTCTTGTCTAACACAAATACATGTTATCGCAGAACAAGTTTTGCATTTTGCTGCAATCAATTCCAACATATTCTTAGGTATGGAAGATCATTATATTTTCAATAAAAGAGCTTTCCCTGCCTATTATCTAGCTTAACAAGAACAGATTAGTAGTAAACATAGGCATGTAAAACTAAAGACACATATTTCTGTTATATTCGGGCAGGTGATTGCTAGATTCGTATATTAAACATCATATCTGTCCAAGTGTCATCTGTATTGGAAAGTAATAGGCGCTCCTGTAACATATCGAGAGCGGTTCCAACCCTTTTCTAAGTAGACAAATTAGAACTGCGAAGGGGGTAGTTACAATATCGAAAATATAATACATGTATAGTAACATAGAGTTAAAAATACAAAGAAATCGGAAAATAGGTGATGAAATTTCTCCGGAATATTTTTTACGTATGCACGGATGATACTTATGAGCAATTCAGTTTTCCATGGCTGGTATTTATTGTATTAAATACACAAAAAACACCACATTTTTGCATCGGGAAAAAAATAATAATAAAAATAAACAACATATATATCATCTACTTACTTAACCTGATCTTGTTCAGCTTATTTTGCAAATTGCCAGGTTAGACAAAATGCTCGTGCAAGGTCTAAAATACTAGCAAAACCACATTTACTGAGAATTTTGGTATGTAAAAAGATAAGATTTGCATATATGAACGAAAAAAAGTTTGATAAGCGAGACACATCACAAAAAGGAATATCATAAATACACTGAATGTTCACTTTAAAAATAACATTTTTTTTCAATTTTTTACATGCCTTGCACGCGGAACCAGCTTGGCATTTTGCATGTATAATTCCTGTAAAATGAGTAAACTCTTGTATAATTATTTGCTTTGTTCCGAATGCAAGGTAGGGTTAAAAAGTTTAAATATACCAAACGGCGCTTATATTTCTATAGGCTCAATGCTAATTGCCATAAAAGAGGTATTAGAAGTGAGCCAATTTCAGTTGAATAAAGCAATGTTTTGAAAAAAAATCACATATGGATAAAACTGCAAATATTCTGGTGTTGAAAAGTATCAAAAATTACTTTTACCAAATTTATTTTTGTCAAATCAGTGGGCCGATTTAACGTCCTGATGTAACCCATCCTTTGAACACATACGATTTAATCTACTTTGTCTACTTTAAAATTGTTTTTATTATTTTTGTTACTTATTGCGTTTTTTTTTAATTGTGACGGCAGTCGACAGCGAAACTTCTTTTAATCGCCACCTACGGATTTTTCGTGCCAATTTTACCACGGAATTATTGTAAACAATGTAATAAAAGTAATTGTTTTAGTTTTAATGTAATTAAAGAAAGAAGTTACAGGAGAATTTTAGAAAGATAAGAAAACAAGGGTTTCATCAGTTAGCATCGACATCTAACGCAAAAATGTGTTATGTGCCACTAAAAATTGGCACATTTTTATAGAATTTATGCACCAACATAATCATTTTGAAAACTTCAAATCGGAAAATTTTACAATTACAACAGAGACAAAAGCGAGAAAATTGTAGCGAGATTAATCAATTGCGAACAAGACTAGAAAATGCTTGTTCATAATTATCATTATTATTGAGTTTCACTTCCAATCCAAAAAGCAAGTCATCTTTAACATTTTGTAAAAAGTGTGTAAACGATATAGCTTGCTATTTTGTTGTTTTAAAAGAAGCATACTATATATATGAATATTACAATGGATATGACTAAAGATACATCGGCAAACGAATACCGAACCAACAAATATGAAAGGGGAAATTCTGAAATAAAAAATCCAGAAATCACGGTAATTCACATCCAACACAAATTGAGACAGCATGAGAAATACAAAACAAATAAAAAATGAACAAAAACGCCACAAAACTAAAGCACTAGCAGTGTGCTTTCAGGTGCTCCGGAATCGTAAGCATGATCTGCTCCACGCGTGGCACCCGTAACACTGCCAATGTCTGGTTTTGTCACAGTCGGGATTTGTCAGTCCGGTAATAAAGTATGGATCTACCCAAAGATATATTTTCTCATCTGTGAAATAGAAACTTTGTTATGGTCTGTTTAATCATAGTGACGACCGTAAAATTTCTATAGTGGCAATTGCAACAGTGACTGAACATGCCCTTGATGTATAAGTTTTTGAAACGGTAATTTCACTATGTTGACGAAATCGCTGTAAAAAAATACAGGCACGGCAGTAACGAACGAGTTGTGAAATGAAGACGCCATATGCCGGAAATGTGGGAATATTTACTGCTAAAAAGCGGAAAGTTCACTATTGGAAAGTCGAAATCATCACTCTTGTCGTAAAGTTGTGTTTTCAGGCGTCCAGAGTTGTCAACGTAGAGGTATAGGTCCAGCCATGATGTTGATCATTGAGTATCATTTGTCTCTTTAATCTCAAGTTCTTTTGGGTATATCAGATGAAGATTATCCTTAAATTGAGGATAGTTTAATGAAAGAACATTTTAAACGGAAGCTGAAATTAAAGAACTTGGCTAGCTTATTGTCTTTTTTCTGAACTAGCGTTGTATAAAACTGATGTGATATCCCGACCATTTTGTTTGACTTTGTTCATGCAATACTAATCGTGTGGTTTTTATACATGAAGTTTATTTCAACACCAATGAAAACTGAACATTATGCAATATTGAATATCTACGAAAGCCGGAAGGGGACTTCCGAGTTCCGACTTCTAACTTCTTACTTCTTACTTCTAACGTCTTACTTCCAAGTTTCGACTTCTGACTTCTTACTTCCAACGTCTTACTTCTTAGTTCGATGTTGCAATTCGGAAAGGTAGTCCTTCCGAATTTCAACATCGACTTTGCAATTAACTTTTGTCAATTTTCAGAACTAAAGGTTTCATAGTTTATGACTAATGGCGAAGCAGTAAAAATGATTGATTGAATAGCGTTTACGTCCTATACTTTCAATATTTCAGCCAAAATCCAAGACGAGAACAGGTTTAAAAAAAAAACATGATTTATTTGGGAAAGGGAAAACCTCTGGGAGGGGAGAATTCTGATTGCCACTGGTAAAAGAGAATTAAGGGGAAGTGAGCCTTGCAACCGGTTATCTTCAGACTACAGGACTGTTGCAAGGATTCTCAAACGTGAACGGTCTTGTATTTTATGTGTAATAAGCTATGTGTTTTATTTGTATTATGTCTGATAAAAATAACGGGTAAAGGTATTACCTATTCAATTTTCTACACAAAAATTGCAGATACAGCAAATCGTGTTCAACTTAGCATTAGAAACACACACACACACCCTTAAAAATTGTTGAGTATTACTCTTTTACACCCCTTGAAGACGATTTAGCTTGTATTGTAGAGTTCTTTTGATTTAGGCAGGTATAATAACAAAGTAAGAATGGATGCTTGTAAACGTACACACTTGCCTTGCAATTATTCATAATGAAGTTATGACCAATACATCATAGTTTGGTGCTCATTCCATGCTCTACATGCTGTCACAGGTCTTCCAAATTCTTTCTCACTACTTACTTCTAACTTCTTACTTCTAACTTCTTACTTCTTACTTCTAACTTCTTACTTCTAAGTTGCAACCTGGACAGGCAAATGACATTCAACCCGGTATTTAGTAATATCAATACTTTGATTATAAGTAAGACTTTTCATTATATGGATCCTAGCTTAATAGGACTTTGCGAAAGCAAGAAAAAAATGACCAACCGATTAAATGGTGTGTAACATCCAACTAGCAATATTTCAACTTTAATTCAAGACGATAACAGATTTTTGAATGCGAAATCAATCTTGGAAAATGGAAAACGGGGGGGGGGGGGGGTAATCACTAGCAGATATGTTTTGATCTTGTTTGGCCATTTTGATCTTAACATTATCTTGACAGGCTTAACACAATTTTGTTAAGACAGTGTCAGATATTCAGTCGTATTTCAAGATAATTGTTTTCAATGACAATCAAGATCTGTTTAGTTTATTAAGATCAGACAAGATAACTGCGTTAAAGGGCAAACAAGATATGTTCAGTTTGTCCCGATCAAACAAGATCAAATCGAGATCTTGTTTGATCTTAACAAACTTAACTCGTCTTGATCGTTTCTAAATATATTTAACAAGTATATCTTATTTGAACTTAAACCATCTTAACACGTCTTGATCGTCCTTGAAATAAAATATCTTGAAATTTATCTTAAAATCTTACACTGTCTTAACAAAATTCTGTTAAGTCTGTCAAGATCGAGATAAGATCAAAATGGCCAAACAAGATCATAACATATCTGCTAGTGAATTGTACAGAAAATGTATGTTCCCATGACAACGTTCTGTCCTAATCGTGGCAAGTTAAGGGGGGGCCATTGATTGTAGAAGTGTGGTGATTTCTTTGCATAACCATGTTCCGCACTGGCGGCCATGTTTTATGTCAGATCGGAACGAAATGTGCAATCCTTGTACATTTGTAAAGGAACTTCGATATATATCAATACGACATCATTCCAGTACAGTTTGGTTGAATTTGCTTCCATAAGTTCTGAGATGATGACGTAAATGATGTTTTTCCAATAGGGTCCAATGTTAAACTATGTTCCTCGCTGGCAGGTATGTTTTGTGTTGGATCAGAACGGAATGAGCAGTTTTTGTTAATCACCTTCCATACCAATTATTCTTGTAAAGTTTGCTTGATTTGTTTAATTGGTTTCAGAGGAGATGATCAAAATGTGAACAATTAACGGACGGGTCAGGTGAGCTGAAACAAAAGATTTATTAAAACTCTTTTCAAGGATTATAGAGTTGGGACCAATGCAAGCTGAACACGATTTTCTGTATCTACAATTTGTTACTGAAAATTGAATAAGTTTATTTTTCTAAATGCAAACCTTTACCCACTATTTTCATTAGACATAATGCAAATAAAACACACCGCTTATTACATACAAAAATGCAAGACCGTTCACGTTAAAGAATCCTTGCAATAGTCCCGTAGTATGTAGGTTAACGGGTTGCGAGGCTGACTCCCCCTTCACCCTGATATCTTGATCAACCTGTTCTCGTCTTTGATTTTGGCTAAAATGTTGAAATTGGGACATTAAACGCCATTCGATCCATCAATCAAATTTTATTGTTTTTGCAATTAGTCATAAACTAGAGGAATAATATAATGAAACCTCAGTCCGAACATTGACAATTTTAATACCGAAGTCAGTGTTGCAATCCGGAAAGGCTACCTTTCCGGATTGCAACTTCGAAGTAAGAAGTTATAAGTAAGAAGTAAGATGTTAGAAATATTTTGAAAGATATACGACACTGAGTATGTAGAGCAGGGAATGAACACCCAACTCTCATCCTTAAAATTTATGGTGCATCCCTTTACTTGCCTAGTATCCCAGGAGGGGAAGATTTTAATGCTGAAAATTCTAAAACGAATGTGAGGCACTTTCAGTTCTCCTCTCTAAAATAATATTATCCATAAAACTTGGAAACTACATATGTATCTAAATCAACTGAAAATGAATCTATGTGTTAAAGGTTAATGCACACCTTTACCCGTTATTTTTATTAGACATGATGCAAATAAAACACATCTCTAATTACACACAAAAATACACTACCGTTCACGTTAAGGAATCCTTGCAACAGTCCCGTAGTATGTACGTAACGGATTGCAAGGCTGACTCGCCCTTCATCATTAATCTAATCACGTTGATAAATCTGATCTGGTCTTGGATTTTGCCTGAAATGTTGAAATCAGGACGTTCAACGCCACTCGATCCATCAATCAATTTTTATTGCCTTTGCATATTAGTCATAAACTAGAGGAGTAATATAATGACATTGACAATATTAATACCGAAGTCAGTGTTGCGTAGCCTTTCCGGATTGCAACATCGAAGTTAGAAGTAAGAAGTTAGAAGTAAGAAGCTAAGAAGTTAGAAGTAAGAAGTTAGAAGTTAGAAGTAAGAAGTACTAGAAGATGGAAATATTTTGAAATATATTTATATAACAACAAGTGAAGCAGGGAATGAGCTCCAAACTCTGATCATTAAAACTGTATCGTTCATCCCTTGAAAATAAACAATTGCAAGTCATAATATTCTAGAAGGGAGGAGATTTACGGATGTATTCACACCGCTCTGAGTTAAAATCCAGCAAATGTGTACGTATCCATGCATCCACTTCCTTGATTTTCTGGACTGGTTAAGAGATTTTCCTCCCAATCTTATCACTCTTACCTTGATGAACTAAGTTCCATCATACAACCTATATCGTCTCGAAGGGGGTGTATAAAAAGAGGATGAACAAAACAAAAACCAAATAAATCTTTTCCGATTGCAAGAAGACTATTGCAAAATTGAACACGATTTCCTATTTATATGAAGTTTTCTGTCAATTGAATAAGTTTATATTTCAAAATGCACACCCTAAACTGTTGTTATCTATGACATAAAAGGGGATCTTGATGGTGTCCGGGCCCTTTTTTTCTTTTTTTTGAGCGGGAATCTTGAAAAAAAACCTTTATAATTAATAGGCGTGATGCGTGACTTCATAGAATTTTCAACGTGCAAGCCACATAAGATGGATGACATGCACGATGGGTTCTTCAGGACCTAGATAATACAAAAATACAAGACCTTTGACGCCCAAGAAGTAGGTAACCCGAGGTAAGGCTAACCCCTGCCCCTCGACCCCTTTATCCAGTGGTATTCAAAATTACTCCCTCCCCAGTGTTTCTTTGTTCCCAAATTGATTGTTATCGTCTTGAATTATAGTTCAAATATTGCTAGTAGATGGTCTAACACCACTTAAGCTATCAATCATTTTTTATTAATTTCGCGATAGGTCATAAACTATGAAACTTTAAGTCCTAACAAAACTGACAAAATTAAATACCAAAGTCGATGTTGCAATCCTGAAAGGCTACCTTTCCGGATTGCAACATCGAAAAGTAAGTGAGAACCGAACCGTCAATCTAAAAGCGAACAATCCAAGGACAATGGCAACACCAGAAACAAAAAAGGCAGAAAAAAAACAAAGACACAACATGGGTACAGCACCGAAAACAAAAATGAAGACACTCACACACAAAGATGAACAACACGGACCCAATATAAAACCATGGGTGAGATCAGGTGCACCGGTAGAGTCAGCATCTCCTGCTTCTTATAAGACACCCGCCGTGTTGAACATGTCAAATCCGGTAGTTAAGTCAAATTCGGTAGAGGAAACAACAATTAAGCTTTAAAGGGAAAGATCTGTTGTCATGTGGGAAATAGATATCCCATAGCGGTCCACAAGATGATGGTGTCGACCGTAAAACTTCTGGAGGGATGACTTCAAGTTTTGGGTAACGTACCCTTGTTGAAGTAGCCTATTTGTGAGCAACCGGGCTCCATCAAGGAAGTCACTGTATCGAACACAGGCTCTTGAATAGCGAATGAGCTGGGAGATGTAAACTCCATATGCCGGCGCTTTTGGAATGTTGCTACAAAGAAAAGGGAAGTTTATTATTGGAAAGGTGAAGTCGTCGCGTTTGTCGTACAGCTTAGTTTGAAGTCTCCGTCTGTTGTCAATTTCAAGGTGAAGGTCAAGGAACGAGGCTGTTGTAGAAGTGTCTGTGGTATCCTTAATTTCGAGCTCTTTTGGATAGATCAAATGAAGAAAATCACTAAAGCGAGGGTTGTTTAGCGACAAAATATCATCTATATAACGGAAGCTAAAGTTAAAGGATTGTGCTTGTTACTTCGAAGTAAGAAGTAAGAAGTTAGAAGTAAGAAGTAAGTCAGAAGTCGGAACTCGGAAGTCCCCTTCCGCCTTTCGTAAATATCAGTATTTTTTCCAAAAGACAGATCATGGACGAGAAAAACAAGATCAATGGTGAAAGAGATATTGTCAGGAGAAAATGGAATGGTTAAGGATATACTCAGGTGAAATTTTATGAAAAAGTGTACGATTCTACATTGATTGTACAAGGAAAGTTCATCGGTAAAGTGACAAATTCAGCTGAAAATATTTATATTTTCAAGACATTTCACATTTTATAAATGGCTGGGAATTTTAAAAATTTCTTGGACTTTTACCTTAGTATTACATGGTGACGTTTGGTTAAATCAAACATGGATGAAAAGAAAATCAACATCGGAATGATATTGCAAAGATCAACCAAGTGGCAAAACTTCCACTGAATAGAAGTCAAGATTTACAACCCACGCCTACATTCTATTACCTTAAAACGACTACACAGTGTATACATATCAAACAAAAAAGTTACAATTGTATGCAATGTGTCTTTTTAACGAGCGCAGATCAGTTTTAGAATGTAAGCTTCGGGTGTAAACTTTGACATCATTTCAGTTAAACTTTTGCTACTTGGTTGACCTTAGCAATAGATGAAACTTAATTAAAAAATCCCACCTCACTACATCATTTAATGGACTTCTATTATTTATAATTCTGTTGGTTTACATTTGAACAACAAATCAAAGACTGCAACAAAGTTTTGTCTTTGTTGTTCATATCAGTATGATTTTTCCTCAACACCATTTAGAACAAGTAAAATTGCTCTATTTTACAAAACATACTCGGTAAGAAGTGTAAATGATTCCAATTTTACGTCAGCTCTTGCAATTAAAATGTAATAAAGTTAACTTTGCACATCTCGTCAGCTCTTGCAATTAAAATGTAATAAAGTTAACTTTGCACATCTTTTTATCAATAAAGCTCAGAGCCAAGATTTTTAGCCTGAAAGGAGTAGACATCCACAAAGTAGATAAACATTTTTATCAACTATAAAACTATTAAAGAATATTTCAATCAATTATACATTACTACGGAAGCGTATTGTGGACTCGCCTTGTCTTATAAGAATACCTTATAACGCACTAATTTTCTTAAAATCGTGTTAAATTTAACAACCTTGTCTCGTTATATGGCGACAAATCGTTTTATTAATGACAAGTTGTTGCTTTATAAAGACATTTCTCGTATTAATTTAAAATGTGTTAACTTAATACATCCTAAACTCTTCTATTTTTTTTATGCAGTAAGTCAATACAATGTTATTTTAATTTAACATTAAACGTTTAAAATTAATACGAGAAATGTCTTTATAAAGCAACAACTTGTCATTAATAACACGATTTGTTGCCTTATAAGGAGACAAGGTTGTTTTATTAAACACGATTTATCACCTTATAAGGAGATAAGGTTAATTTATTTAAGAAAATTAGTGCGTTATAAGACAAGGCGAGTCCACTATACGCTTCAGTACATTTCTTTTCAAAGTTGAAATAAGTTGATAGCCAACAGGAAATATATATGTAGCAATATCAAGGACCTCAAATGATTAATAATTTCTTATGATTATTCATTAATCACCAGTCGATAGGATGGGGTGTCGTGTTTTAAAATTTTTATAAAATGATTTTTTTTTGTATTTTCATTTTTTTGTATTATGTTTTTTTTTTATTTGACAATGTATGTCTTTGATATATATATATATATGAAAAATATGAATAAAACGTAGATTGAAGAATTAAAGGCTCAACAGTTTAGTACTTTAATACAAAAAACAGCCACGGTCATAGTTTTTGGAGTAAAAACGCATTTGCAGAGGGAAAATAACTTTCCATCATCCGTCAGTCTTCTTCTTGTATGGATCAACTCAATACACTTGTTATGCAATTTAGTACCGAGTTTGATCATAATATGCATACCCATGGGAAATTCTTGTCGAATTTAGTAGTAATTTCGGTCAAAAAGTAATTACCAAAAATATTTTGTCAGCGTATAGATTCTCTGTAACTGTTCAATGGGGGAATATCAAGGAACTTAATAGTTAATAGAAACATGACAAGCTTCCGACTTCAATGTTAAAAGTTACTTAACATTGATAAGCTTACAGAAATGATAACAAGAGATCATTTTGAATACCAGAAGCGAAGACTGAGAGAAAAACGTTCCAAAGTATAGAATAGATGGATGACAATTGTGTAATTAATCAGATATATCATAGGGGCAGCATTGCAAAAACGCAGTCTTGAGATTCAAATTTCATACCTCCACTGTGTCTTTTTTTACATGATAAACCCGACAACCTATTATGATGTATCCATTTAAAACAAAGGATCTTACCTTTCAATAACGGCATATAGTTTTTTCTGATAATATATAATTTGTTTATGACGAAGGCATACTAAATATTTCCGTTGAAAACTGTAAAAGGTGTCTACCCGTTGGTGACTATATGTTGCCTTGATATCAAGGATATAACATGGTCTTTTCTTTTCAATGGATGAGAAGTTCTGTCATGCATATGGCTTATAAACGTCGCCCTTTGTACGTCACTTTGAACTAAAGACTACGTAAGATTCTTTATTACACATAGTGGATATGTTGTTAATACACTTACATGAACACCAAAATACAGAAAAATGAAAGGAAAACGAATCAATTGTAGTTCTTGGTCTGCGGTTTTGGACTAAGTTATTTAAGAGACTATGCTTGCACAATGAACAGTGTTCAGTGATAAATAACAGATCACAAACTTACCTTTTATTTCTGGAAATATATCATTTCCTTGTGTAATAAAGCGATTTTAAACCAATTACAAAGGCATTGTCAAAAGTTATTGATGTTTTCCTTAGATATTGTCAAACTGATATGTCCATAAAATGACAGCTGAGTCACAGAGAACTATATTAAGTAACAAGTTATGAATTTACTATAAGTTGTAATAATTTTGTGCAAAGAAGTCTGAAGAAGTTTAGCATGATGCGTACATTTGGTCGCCCCAGAGTTTACTTGCATCTTCAGCTTTATCTGATAAGCAGTCATCCACTAAAATGTGTTTTGTATAAAGGAGAAAATTGCCCTTTTGTGATTTTTCCAATTCTTTTATATTGAATGCATATTGCCTTCAGTAAAAATACCACACGTTGACGCTGGATGTCTATCGGATCATACCGACGACTTGACGCCGGAGAGGTGCTCTTATACAGGTACACAAGGTCCGAGTGTAATAATTAATTTACATTCCTGCTAACATGTTATGTGATATTTCAATGTCGAAATCAAGCGAGTGGAAAAAGTTTATTTCAAGAGATGTGTACTTTTACACATCCACGCCGGCCTTTTCAAGACTGACCACAGTTGACTTACAGCATATCGCGATCGACATATCAATTTAGAAGAGGATTCTCGGTGTTGTTGCTTTCAGCCTCCGTTTCCAAGTATCCGTGAAGAGATTAGACATTTACAGCGTATCGGTAAAACGAATTATCACCACAATTTGTCCTTAAGGATGTAGTAAGGTAAGGTTTTCGAAGAGTAAGTGAGAACCGAATCGTCAATCCAAAACGAATGATCCAAGGACAATGGCAACATCGGAAACAAAAAAGAAACAGAGACACATCATGAGTACTGCACAGAAAAGAAAAATGAAGAAACACACTCTCACAAAGATGAACAACACGGACCCAATAAAAAACCATGGGTGAGATCAGGTGCACCGGTAGAGTAGGCATCCCCTGCTTCTTATAAGACAAACACCGTGTTGAACATGTCGAATCCGGTAGAGGAAACAACAATTCAGCTTTAAAGGGAAAGATCTGTTGTCATCTGGGAAAACAGATATCCCATAGCGGTCCACAAGATGGTGATGTCGACCGTAAAACTTCTGGAGGGATGACTTCAAGTTTTGGGTAACATACCCTTGTTGAAGTAGCCTGTTTGTATGCAACCGGGCTCTATCAAGGAAGTCACTGTATCGAACACAGGCTCTTGAATAGCGAAGGACCTGGGAGATGTAAACTCCATATGCCGGCGATGTTGGGATGTTGTTACAAAGAAAAGGAAAGTTTACTATTGGAAAGGTGAAGTCGTCGCGTTTGTCGTACAGCTTAGTATGAAGTCTACCTCTGTTGTCAATTTCAAGATGAAGGTCAAGGAACGAGGCTGATGTGGAAGTGTCTGTGGTATCCTTAATTTCGAGCTCTTTTTGATAGATCAGATGAAGAAAATCACCAAAGCGAGGATGGTTTTGTGACAAAATATCATCTATATAACGGAAGCTAAATCCCGAAGGAAAGCAAAACAGATTTATAGTTCTGTAATATCTCCTCCTTTGACAGAGTAGTAGCTGCGTAAGTTGGATTGTCGTTGGAATTATCAATGCCTAGTTCTTTCTTTTAACAATTTATATAATGATTTTTTGCAAATAAAAATTATTTTGGGCTTTATCGGCAGGAACGACGACATATTTGTCATCAATGGAGGACAAGTAACAGGCCACATCAGCATTTTTGAAAATTGATGATGCTTTAGTGCAAGCTGTTCGGATTTCTCGGGTTTTATGCATTATTTCTATGTGAAAAATCTTCCCCATACTACTCAATACTCTGGTCATCAAAGGGTTCAGTAGTTCAGTAAAGGACAGTAGGCACAGTTTCATTAGATTGTAAATGTTATTTCCATGTGAAAGTAACCACTGATATCTCCATGATATAGTAAGTCCAAGGGAGATTTTCCCCGTCATTTTTAAAATGTAAAATATTTAAAAGCAAAGTCCATAATCCCTAAATACAATTAGCTAAATTTGTTCCCATGCCGATGCTGTTTCCAGTTTATATAGGGGTTCACACTGCCAGTGCTTTACTTTTGTGACGTTTTTTTTTTTCGTGTTGCTGTGAATTGCCGTGATTTTGGATTTATAATTTTAGAATTTCTCCTTTCCTCGTTCTTGCTTCGGTATTCGTTTGCCGATGTATCCATTTAAAGTATCAATTCAAAATAGTAGATTTTCTTCATTTCACATTTCTACATTACATACTTTGTCATGTATAATTCTTTCTTTCTTTCCAAGTGTAGGGATAATAAGTAAATGATGTAGAGGGAATAGAAAGGAATAGGTAAATGACGGATAGGGATTACAGAATAAGTAACAACAAAATACCGAAGTTACTGTAAGTGACGAATAAGGAAAGGGAATATGGCAAAAAGGTCATAAGTAACCTCCTTTACAACACTCGTGACATCTCTATATGGGATATCCACGAATTTTCATAATACTTAAGGCATGACAATTTCTCAAAAGAATCAATACAAACTTTTAACAAACATCATATAAATCTAGAAAAATAAAAAGTATTTTGATCAAAATAACCGACGAGTTCATTTCTATCTAAGATTTAATATACGTCCACAAAAAATAATTATCGATAAAATTTGCTTTAGCTTAGCACATGCCGATCGAAAAAGTTTTCAACTCGACAACATCTCCAAATCTTTCCAATTTACGTCCCTTATCAACTGATACACATACTTCAGCTTCGTACCCAGATCTTTTATTGCATATGGACGAAGACGGACGTTTGAAATCTAAGCTATATGGCAAGCATGATGATTTTAATTTCCCAATTGTAGACTTTCCCTTTCTTAGCAGCAATATACCTACTCTCCAGCCTACGGGGTGTACATTTCACAGTTGATTCGTTTCTGTCGAGCGTGTAGATTGTACAGTGATTTTTGAACAGAGCAAAAACACTGTCCCAAAAGCTGCTTAGTCAGGAATTTGTTCAACCTATGTTAATTTCATCCCTCAAGAAATTCTATGGCCGTCACCATAATATCATTGAAAGATATGATGTGTCAGTATCCCATATGAAAGTGGACATTTTCAGCTAGATTCACGTCTTCCCGAATTTGACCACCGATTTTGACATTTTCCTGGATTGACTAACTCACAGTGTGACGTGTGCTGTTAACAGAGCAGGACATTCTTACCCTTCCGGGGCCCTGATGTCACTCTCAGTTTAACTGGAGTTCAGGCTGTGAGTACCTTTGTTTTTCATGTTGTGATTTCTATTTCTGTGCTTTGCATCTGTCTAACGTCATTGTTTTCTGTGTTCTCGTTTTGGCCATGTCTTTGGACTTCGATTTTTTGTAAATTCCACTCCTTTGTTCCTTCGGCATTCTACTGCCGTTGTTTGTAATCATGACCTTCCATGGCACCATGAAGAGTTATTTTACATTTTGGGTTTATACAATATTTTATGAAAGGATATGGAGTAAATGAACATGAGACATAACACATATGTTTACTCCAAATGCTATAATTCATAAGCTGTATTGCCATTTCGGAAATTAATTCCTCATCAGCAACACTAGAACCCAAACAAAGAAAATCCATTTATTCAAAAAAAAGTTTAAAATACATAAAACCAAACGAAATCCGAATAATCAGTAATATCAAATATTGCTAAGGACAAAATTACGATGGAGGGAGTTAATCCTTAGGTTTTAGAAGTTTCTTTGCTAAAGAACTCCAAAAAAGATGAGGCTATTTTAAGTGTTCATTCGAACTTTGCCTTGAATGACAATACCTTTAAGTTATTCCCTTGGTATAGCATAGTCTAGACTTGGTCTATAAGTCATATTTTTTTCAGACACTTATCGACGTAGCAAAAAAGCGATAATTGAATCAATTTACGAAAGAGAATTTTATCACCATTTAACATTTGAAAGATCTAAATTGCTTTCTGTATGTGTCAACATCGGAGGATCTCCCTGTGTTACATTCTACTAAATCAAAAAAATCATTTTCTTTTTTGTCATAACAGTAGCATTCGGAATCTCTTGGAGATCCCAATAAATAAACAAAATCATCATTCTGCTATACAGTTACAATATGCTTCCGTTTTGACTAGTAATCACTAATGATGTAAATTTCCGGTATGCTGATCAGTTCTTTGCCACTCTAAGAATATCTACGTCGCTGAAAATATATGAAAAGGGGTAATAACAAATTTACCGAACAGAGTGGTCAGGAGCCGAGGTCCATGAGACAAAAAGACAAATCAGGTGGAAACCATCGGCAAAGTTGTCGACCGCAATGGTCCTGACTCGGTAAAGGCATTTCGAAAGAAATGGTGGGTTAAACCGGTTTTATTGCTTGTCAAACCTCCCCTTTCATTGCGGTGGTGTTGGGTAGCAATTCAACAGCAATATTGCTATTGAAAGGTCGTAGACAGTTAAAGGAAATTATCACCAAAGTATTAAGGTTAGTGAGGACACCTGACCCCAAAAATAATTCCGAATTCAAAATGGCTATTTTTCAAATATATTACTGTTGAATATATACCCTTTCTTTGGTATAAATATTGGACCACCTTTCCAGGCGTTTTTCTGAGATAAATGGGGTCAAAGTGACCTCCCCCTGAATAATGGTCCGAATTCCCATTTACTCCCCTCTTGACCATATAAAAAACCAATTGTACATTGTTTTTGTAAAAAGAGTGTTTGAATTGTAATTCTTTGTTGTTCTAAAAACATCCACTTCTGTCAATTATTTTTGCTAATGTTCCCAATTATGTGCATATTGGGGTTAGATTTTTTATCACTTTTTGCCCCCTGGAGGGACATAAAAAGTGAAATTCAGAAAAACTTCCGAATTCAAATTTCATTGTTTTACTTAAATATATACCTTTGTACGATATCTTCAAAATTTAAAAAAATTAGTATAGCAAACCAGGCTTTTAAGAGACCTACAAGCATTTAAAGTTGACAACATTGTCCTCCTCCCCTCAAAAAATTTTGCCGCCACTAGAACAAAAACCGGAAGTGATGTCACCGGCTGTGCTTGTAGCACGAATACCAAACTAAAATAGTCATATAACTGTATACGGTCTTCACTTGACTAGAACACGAAGTTGTAGGTTACACTTTTCAAATCGGAAGTGGATACTTTCTTGTCTACTGTTAATCGTAAATACAATACAAAAAATTCATCTACAAATTCAAATTTTGTGATATGTTGTATGAAAGTTCGACACGTGACCCCACAGGAGTCCTATAGAGAGATAAAGGAGCGTGCATGTGGGACCGGAAGTAGTTATTATTTCCAATTGGCCACCGTTTTGACCGGAATTACCTAATATGCTGTATAAAGATATATTTTGGATGGCGTTGACTAAATGAATGAGTTGATATTTCTCATATTTTCTTGTTCCAAATGTCTAGGGAGTGATCTTTATAAAACAGAAACCAGCAGTGGCTTGTTCTGGCAGTATTTCTATCACTTTTGTGTTAATTGTTCAGAAGGGGGGCTGCTATTGTTGTTCTAGGGTGAATTCTCTCTTCCCACAATTTTCAAGTTTTATTCTATCATTTTTTCCACTTTTCTTATATCTTTGTGTACATAATTTACTTTTTTCACTACTACATCTCCATTTTATTTAATTTTTATAAGTAACTTTCCCTTTTTTATCACTTTTACTGTGTTAATTTATTATTATTTTCTTTTTTCTCACATTATTTCAAGATTATTTCCATTTTTCGTCATATACAAAGGAATTTGAATTTTTCCCGCCATTTTGCTGTTTCCATGGCAACAGTCGCCACTTTGATAACTCGTATTTACACATGCTAAGTAACCTTCCTGTCAAATTTCAGTCGTTTTGGGGCAATTTGAAAATTTCCCGCCATTTTCTGTTCCCATAGCAACGGTCGCCATTTTGATATTTTTAAAACCAAAGTTCGTTTCTACACACGCTCAGTAACATTCCTGTCAAATTTCATTCCATTCTGAACATTTAAAATTTTTCCCGCCATTTTATGGTTTAATCACGTGACAGCTGTCCTCACTAACCATAAGTAAAGAAAAAATCTTGAATCAGAGTTCTGACCGAAACTTCAAATTTTTCAACAAGGGAATGGTATCTATTAAAGAACTTTTTTAATCATATGAGACGGAATTTTTGGAAGCTTTGATTAATAATGCGGATACGGGGATGACTATGTCTAATGAGAAAGTCTGTATAAATTGTGCTAGCTCTCGCTGTGAAACTCCGTCAGCAGGGGAAGCTGGAATATTACTGTCCATGGTAGGGAAATTGATCATTTTGAAATTAAAATCGTCTCTTTTGTCGTAAAATTGTATTACATTATTTACACATAATAAAATACAATTAGATTTTATCCGACATACGTAGGTCACGGAAAATTTTGAGTTGAGCTTTCGCACTCCGTTGGATCTTCTAAATTATTTCCGTTCTGCAGGCAAAACCCGAACAATATTACATGTAAATAAAATGTATTGGTTTCATTTCGACCCTTTAGTGCACCTCTACTGTAGACACAAAAAGGATAGTTTTAACGTTATCTCAAAATATTGAAAGCTTTGTGTATTCTTGTGCACTGACCACAGCCCTAGCTATAAGTTTTTATTCCCTTCGTGCAGAACAGGGATGGCCACAGTTGTTGAAGACAATATCAAATTGGTGACATCATCTGGCTCCCGACACACATAGAGGCAGATAAATAAATAAATAAAACAGAACAGAAAACATTGGCGAATCTAGAGATAGGGGCTTCGGGGATGGATATACCCCCCTTTTCAGCATTTTTTAAAAAATTTTGCACAGCATTTAGGCAAAAATAGATAAAAACTGTAACAATCGACTGAAACCTCTTCTTCCTGTTACCCTTATACCCACCTTTCCGAAGGCTTAATTAACCTGTCAAGTGCATTGCAAATATTCGAGGCGATTTTGACTCCGAGAAGCGACACCCGATTACTGAGGGCAGTCAAGTAATCATAACCTTTTTCACATGCAATCAGTGATCCCTTAAGGGCAGTCAAGTAATCATAACCTATTTCACATGCAATCAGTGATCCCACTGAAAATGGGAAAAACTTTGACAGCTCACTATTCCAATTCTAGAGTGACCCGCATTGTTATTTCGAATATTTCGTAGAAGTATTCAATGCAACTGTTTATTGTAATATGACGATTCCGAAACGTCTTTCTCCACGACTCTTATCCGAATTCGACATGTTGGATATCAGAAAACATTTATAGCCTTATAATTTATGCTTTCAATTCGGGTTTCATAGAGCTAAAGTTACTTTTTAAAATAGAATTACATTCTTTAAACTCGGACTCAATGTTTCAAAATTATTATCTTTCTTCATTTCAATTAACAAGTGAAATGTATTGAAATTGTTTACAGTTTATGAAAGTGAGGCTATTTCCCTTTTCAAAGCATCAGTCTAACCGTATTTATTCGAGATGAGGGGACGTTGTCAACTCTCCATTCTAAATCATTATCTGTAAAAAAATTCTTACTTATATTGACAAGCTGGATTATAAATGACTAAAATACCGAAGTTACTGTAAATGTAGATTCTGAAGATGGCCATCAACAAATCAAAATTTTGGAAGATCAAAATTCGAAAAATGTATTAAAGGTGATAAATACCAAAAAGTGGAATTTGTAAAGATTTACTTTGCTCTCTATAAATGATTAATTTTGTACCTGTTCTTGTTTTTTTATTTTTTAAATATTTGTATTAACTTCCAAATCTCAACATTTGACTTCTCTTATGAATATGAATTTGAATGTT
>MJUU01057731.1:2831-13369 GCA_002080025.1 Modiolus philippinarum | reverse complement strand
CGATTTAAGAGACAACAAACACGTACTAGTATTATTACAGTTTTCAAAAACCCTCACATGAACTAAAAGAAAATATATATATATATATATATATATATTGAAGAAATATCTTTACTGGATTCAATTAAATATTTGGAAATTGACGTAAGTTACAACATGGTCTGGCATTTCGAATTATTGTTACCCTTATTATTGAATGTTTTTGGGTTTTTTTTTTTCGTGCTTTAGCTCACATGGCCTAAAAGGTAATATTAGGTTTTGCCATCACGATTCGGCCGTCTTCCGTCATCCTTCAAAAATGTTCTTCTCTAAAACTGCTGTGAAAAACCTAAGGTAAAGGTTATAATAGAGTAATACAGGGCCCTATTGGACAATTTTAAAAAGTGCTTATTTTTGAAAACCGCTTCATATATCAAGTTGATATTAGCTAGGCATGATAACATAATGTTCATCTACCAAATATACATGTATTTGTAGAGATCACAAATCCAGAATGGCTGCCAGCTGGAACCAAGTTTAACATAAAGACCTATGATAAAATATTGTAAATTACTAATTCTTGAAATCGTTTTATACATCAAATTCATATTAACTAGGCATTTTAACATTACAATAATATACTAAATGACTGACTCTACCACCATTTCAGTGTGACCTCAGATTAATCATTAAACCCTGTGAGAAATCAAAATTTCATTAGTAGCCAACAGGTGCTCACATATTAGCCTCTGGTTTTGGTTTTCTTCTATATTTCTTTTCATTAACTTTTGTCTTTGTTGTTGGGGGAGGTGGAGGGGGTATTGTTTCCTTTCGTTTTTTTTTTTTTTTTTTTTTTTTTTTTTTTTTTTTTTTTGTATGTTTGTTAGCCTCATACCCTCTTATATGCAAAGATCAAGCTTATACTAGACAGAAAAAATAGTGCTTTAGCATTATTTTCGTCAGAGGACATCACTTTTCATCAAGTAAAGAGGGTTGATATATAGTTTCCAAAACAAGAACAAGTTGATTATGAAATTTCTCACATCGAGTTAAATAAAGTTTGCAAATGTTTGAAAGCGAGGCTTGCCGAGCTTTTAAACATTTGAAAATTTATTTAACGAGATGCGAGAAATTTCATAATTAACGTGTTTAAGTTGTGGAAACCGTTTCTCTAATAACTGGACGAAAAAGACCGAGGATTGTATTCCGAATAAATTGGCGGGAAATGTCACGAAACTTGTTCTTCTCTCTAGAGAGGAGAACAAATGTTTCCACACCGTTCAGGAAATGTGAAATCTAGATAGAAATTAGAGAAACTGATTTCTGTTAATATTTTGTACATCGATTAATTAATTAAAGGCCTTTTGGACTGAAAACAACTATTACTCATTCCAATTAAAATTTGCAATGCAAATGATTGTAAATCTTGTGCCACCATTTGTTCAGAGCCACCATTTAGAGTTAATAATCAAAATTTGCAAAATTGAATGCATTTCTTTTAAGAATTATTTAACAACCATGCATTGTAATTATGCAACCACTTGTAGATATACATGTCAGTTGAATTTTTGTCTTTTAGATATTTTTATACGATGGAGCAGTGTTTTATTCAAGAAGAAATTACTACAGAAATCAGATGAAAAGATAAAATGCAAATATTTGATTCTCAAAAATATTTCTTGCAGCGTTTCACACCTTGATGTTTGTCCTTTCTATATCAGTATCAAAAATCCCGGATTATTATTTTCAAACACTCAAAGATACCCATATTACAGTCTTGACAAGTGCTACTACTAGGCAATCTAATATTCTGCTGGATTTAATACTTCACTGCTTGATTGGTCATTATAGTGTCTGTAAGTATCGTTCAATTTTGGAACTTCCGGGCGCATAAATTCAGTCCCTCTCCGTATCTGATTCTCTTCTTCTACGGAACGATCGTAGTGAGTGGAATATAACGGCTGGATTATTCGGGTTAACCCGAAAGTTGCATTTTTGAGAAAATATATGACGTTTCAAACTAAACAATCCTCCGATGTCATGGCGGGAAACGTTTAGTAATGCATTACATACAATGTAAATTTGTGTGTTGTTTTATCCAATAAAGAACAAATTACTCTTTAATTTTGTAACTTTACTTAGTTGTTAGAGATTGCCCAAAGACTATAGAAAGGTGTTATACTTGTTTGTTAACTTGAAAACAGTTTGATAAATTCTTCACCTATTAAAAGTATTCACTCACCATTTTATTCATATATTTTTGCATGATGAAAATGTGAATATTTATTTGACAAAACGGGTTGAAAGAAAAGTGTGCCCAACGTGTGGCCTACCTTACCATTTTTACTTTGTTTATTAACATTTCATCAATTGACTTGCTTGTCTGGATGTCTTGAAATGACCTTTCAAAACGGTTTTACTTTTATTTCTTAACTGCCCAATTTTGACACAATTCTTTTCCTACAGCTAAAGGCGACAAACAACGGAATTGATCAAAAAAACATATTGTTAGCTTCTTGATTGGATTAAAGGTCAAAAAAGCATATTACCTGTTAGTCAGTGCGTTACTAAATGATTTGAAAAGGAGATTATCACATATAAGTGGAGTACAAAACAAAATAATGACCAATTAAGTAGTGTAGTAGTAAGTCCAACAGAGTACTAGAAAGATTAATAGTTGTACTTGTCAAAATAACTGTGATTAGACTTTTTTAATAGTAATTACACGAGGGCGCGTTGTGTCTTTATAAGATTACCTCGAAGGCCCGAGGGGTGAGGTTATACAGACACACCAAATCCAAGTGCGATAACTTATTTACATCCTAGATTATATATTGAGTAATACATACTTAAAAATTGTTTCCATGCTTATAATGTCATGAAATAACCATTCTAAACTATAATATGTAAATATATCGATTTTTAACACGGTAACTCCAACGAGTTCGTGGTTCAATAGGTGAGGCAGAAGTCTAGGAAAGGAGACAATCCTGGTCCGAATCCCACTACGGACAATGATACTTTTTCAAGATTTAAAATCTTTCTGTTTGAAAATTTTATTGATAGTCAAAAAAAACTTAACAGTTCTCAAACTCTAGCCTTGACAAAAATAATAAACAGCTGCACCAAGTCGCATGATACGCCCGTCGTCACCCCTTCAAAACTTTAAGTGATTTAGGTAAAGGATTCTCAATTAAGAAGCACCTAAAACTGCCTAATTGAGCTTGACATCTCTTTAACAAATCGATCTGCTAAGTTTAAAGTGAGCTGATCAAAGTATTTACATGTAAGAGTGCGACATGTAAAAAATTGCCTTAAATTTGACAAATAAAGTCCTATAACTCTTTCAACAAAAATCAAAATTTCTCAAAAAAGTACACAGATTGTGAGGCCATCATACCCAATACATCTACATAGTTTGAAGTGAATTGGCCAAAGGGTTGTCAAGTTAGAGGCGACATGTGAAAAACTGCCTTAAAATTGACGAATTAAGTCCCATAACTCTTGCAAGAAAAATCCAAATTTCACGAAAAAGTATACAGAGCCTGAGGCCATCATACCAAATACATCTACAAAGTTTGAAGTGAATTGGCCTTAGGATTGTCAAGTTAGAGTGCGACATGTAAAAAATTGCCTTAAAATTGACAAATAAAGTCCCATAACTCTTGCAAGAAAAAGCGAAATTTCACGAAAAAGTATACAGATCCTGAGGCCATCATACCAAATACCTATACAAAGATTGAAGTGAATCGGCCAAATGGTTGTCAAGTTAGAGCGCGACATATGAAACGGACGGACAGACAGACAGACGGACGGACGGACGGACGGACAATCGGACATCGGTATACCATAATACGTCCGTCATAAGACGGGCGTATAAAAATGGAAAATATCCTTTGTTCTAACTTAGGTGACATTGCTTGGGTGATCCAAATCAGATCACACCAGCTAAAGAAAAGAGGTGGGACTTAAGCGGAATTGGTGAACAGTTCAGGTAAAGATTTCGCGTATGATTGGTTTGGTCCGGTTGAGTAATGTTTAGCATGGTTTAGAAAAATGTAAACATGTAAGCATTGATATTTGCACATTCATCGCTAGTAGCAAATTATTACCCAGCTCAGTAGGGTTGAAGATCGGTGACCTCGTTATTTTATATTATTTTTTTATTCAAAAAGTCTAAACGCATGTTTCAACAAAGAAACTGTAAAAATTATATGAATTTTAACCTACAGAGACACTTAAGGACAAATAAGGTACCTGTATATTTATTAAATTTGAATACTTGTTAACATTTGAAAACATCATTATATATATATATCGATAAAATTGTAAGAAATTATAGATCAATGTAAGATATTTTTTTATAATTACATAACAATTTGGCTAGAAAAGAGTTGTTCTTCGTTTTTATTGATTTTTACTGGCTCTTAAATAACTAAAATGATTTGAAACAATTAGACCAACCAGTTTGATCGAATTAAAAGCGCTGACTTGGCTACGACTTTCGCTTGTAACCTTTGATTTACTCCATATACAACAAAGCCAAAAAAGTTGCCGGAAAGCTTTAGTTATCGCTGATTTACAAATTTTAAAATTTCTTTCACACAATAATAAAATTCTAAATAGAAAAGGGTAACAAATGCATGTTGGATTGATTTTATGTGTAAAACGGTTGTAGAAATATCGGGAACCATGGAATAAACAAATGACAGTTATCGATTATGAACGATGAAAATCAGGAAAATTTGCTTACTTTTACTAGTTTACATGTTAATTCCATCATGCTATTAAGAAATTTTACCTTGGTAAATCTCTTTGTATTGGCTTTATAACAATATATAATTTATGCAGGAATATTTTTTTTTACAATGCTGTTTTCTTTTTACTGATGTGACCAACTCATAGAATATTTACATCCATATTATGGGGTCAAAAACTATGCACTTCACTGTATATTATGCCACTTTATATTCTAATTAAATTAAAGAAAAACATATTGTGGTATGCATCAAAGTTTCCTCTTTGTAATAATATAATTTTAGAGCATGATTTTTTTTTTGGGGGGGGGATAGAGGAGGTACACATGTTAACGTCATTTAATAAAAATTTCAAGGTATACATGTATCTATAGAAAACAAATCTAAGTTTGAGAGCAAAATGTGTGTACATTTAATTAAACTATTCAACAAATCAACTATACAATGACATGCACCTATTTTTGTTCTATAAATATCCAAATACCGAAGTGACTCTGAATTCATTTTCTGCATATTCGCATTTCTACAACTTATGTCTCTTCAGTGCAGATAAAATCTAAACTTTTGAAAGACCATTAACCCAAATGTGTTCAAAAACTGATAGAGAACAATGAACCAATATGAAAAGCCAAAATCAGCTAAGAACATAGCTTTGCATGTGGGAGACATTCCTTAGTTTCAAAGAAATTTACAAAAAATTAGATATTGCAAGGTTCAAAATAGAATCAGCTTTCCGGTCAGCTCCGAAGTACTGACGACTGGGCTGGTGAATACCCTCGGGGACTAACAGTCCACCACCAGAGGCATCAGCCCAGTGGTAACAAATATCTAAATACCGATGTTACTGTGAATTTATTTTTGCATATGCATAACTTATTAAACATGATATTATTTTATATCGAAATCTGTAGAAAGATGTAAGAAGTCCACGATTTTTAAATGCTTCAACACAATAATGCTGAAAATGCTACGATTTACAGATATTTACATGCTACAAAAACAGCGGAACACTACAAACAGGCTATATGACAAACGAGATGACTTCACTTTCCAAATAGTCAACTTCCCTTTTCTTTGTATCAACTTTCGAAAATCATCGGCATATGAAGTTTACATCTCCCAACTCATTCGCTACTCTGCAAGGGCCTGTGGTCGATACAGTGACTAATTTAATAGAGCTCGGTTGCTTGAAAATAGGTTACTTAAGCAAAGGCAATATTGTTTATTGTTTCTATTCTTTTATTTTGCCATGTGTTTTTTTGTGCTTTAGTTCATATTTTAGGTTTTAAATTCATCCCTTTTAACAGCTCACATGCTCATGTATCTCGTTACTTTGTTCTTGGCCTTGAGAGCTGTTTTGCAACACATATTTTGTTTTATACTTAAGCAAACGGTATGTTACTCATAACTTAAGTCATCATTATTGTAGTTTTACGGTCGATATCACGATCTTGTTGACCGCTTTTGGATATCTGTTTTCCGATCTTTCTCTTTGCCATTTTGTTTGTTTTTCCCGTACCGGATTTCTTTTTACTACCGGAGTTAGCTTGTTCAACACGTCGGGTGTCTTATAAGAAGCAGGAGATGCTTACTCTACGGGTGCACCTGATTTTATCCATGGTTTTTATTGGGTCCGTATTTGCCATTTTTGAATGTGTGTGTCTTCATTTTTCTTTTGTGTGCGATGCTTATGTTCTGTCTTTGTTTCTTTGTTTTTTTCGATGTTGCTATTGTCCTGGGATTGATCGTTTTGCACTGACGGTTCGGGCTTTACTTATTTTACTTAAGACACAGAAATGGTTAGAATTCGAAACGCGTATGTTTCCATCCCTTGAAATATATTAATTCTAGATTTATAACAGAATCTTTGATTGTTTTTAAAACAATTGAATTTTTTTTTGAAACTTGCAATATCTAAATTTAACAAAATTTTGTCAACATTAAGGAGTATCTCCCTCTTGCACAACTCCGTCCTTAGCTGATTTTGGCTGTTCTTTTCGGATACTATTTTAACCTGCGTCACCAACGGTGACCGCAGGTCTAGGAGCCGCTCGACTCCGTCCGTCCGTCCGTCACGCTTTGGGGGTACCAAGTTTGTGTAATCTGAAACTCAGACACCTTTAACCCGATACTTTTGAAACTTTGCACAGTTGGTTTGAACACATTGAAGATGTGCACCTTCCCTTTTGGTGTGATTTGGATAAATATTGTCGAATTTATCCATTGTTGAACTTAGTCATTTTTTCATCAAATTTTAACATTACAGTACTGAGATTGTGTAATCTGAAACTCTGACACCTTATACCTGATGCTTTTGAAACTTTGCACAGTTGTTTTGGATACAATGAAGATGTGCACCTTTCCTTTCGGGTACATTTGAATAAAAAATGTTGAATTTATGCATTGTTGAACTTAGTCATTTTTTTCAGCATATTTTAACATTACATTGCCTGGTTTGTGTAACCTGAAACATTCACATCTCTGACTAAATACCTCTGAAAGTTTGCACTGTTGTTTGAACACATTGATGATGTGAACCTCCCTTTTAGGCCAGTTTTGATTTAAAAATGTAAAATTTATCTATTATTGAACTTGTACTTTATTTTATCATATTATATCATCATGGTACTCAATTTTGTCCAGAGACGTTGCAGAGTTTTGAATGCACTGATCATGGTCAGCTATTCTTAAATTTTTGCTTTCACATATTTTCTCATAAAGATTCAAAGTATGTGTTTATTTGAAACTCAGGTATGGTTTTCACCTTTGCTGAAGTGATTTGGACTATTTTCATTTTATGCTTTGGTCAACTTTGTACATTTAGTTTTGTTTTGTTTTGTTTTTTTTTCTTCTTCTTCTTCTTTCTGTGTCTATTACAGTAATAGGGTTGAATTTAATATAATCTCAATTATAACTTGCATTTGAAGAATGTAAATGAATACTTGTTTGAATTGGTAAACCTATACATGACATTCTGTAAGGTTATAAAAAAAAAACACTTTTTCAGTTGAGCATGAGTGACGGTGACGCAGGTCCAGACATGTAATTGGTCTTGTTAGTTTATTCTCTATCAGCATTTACACATATTTTGGTATACAGATTTTCAAATAGAAAAAAGAAGGGAAACGGCGGGAATGTGTCAAAGCGACAACGACCCAAAGGGGAGTAATAACAACTCAAAGCCACCATAAGATCTTCAATGAACGGCGAGAAAACAAATGTTTTGATTTGATCTGCACTAAAGAGACATAAGTTGTCGAAATGCGCATATGCAGAAACTCAATAAACAGTTACTTTGTTATTTATTATTAATTATCTCTGAACAATTCTCTAATGTTTTAAGTTGTGCTATGACAAGATACAAAAAAACACGTTACGTATTTTCAGCTAACTGTATTTGAAAGGACATGACGCAAGGATATCTATCAATTTTTCAAATCTCCGAAACAGAGGTGCATAATTTTTCCTCGGTCAAGTAATCTATACAACGCATTTTTTATTGTTGTTTCGTATACATTTTGACGTATTTCACATTGCGAATTATTAAAAATGGGCCATTTTGAGAAAAAAGCCTCCTTCCGCTGTGGCAGAGGAGATATTCTGAAGAGCTATGCAAGTATTTTTTATAAATTTGAGACATGAAAATCATAACCCTTTTATGCGCGCAAATAACACTAGTAGTATATGGGCACAGTTCAATTAGTATTTGAGGAGGAGCAAGAGGAGCACCGGAAGTGACGTCACCGGAAGTCACGTGACCGGAAGTATGACGTCACCGGAAGTCACGTGACCGGAAGGCTGACGTCATCGGAAATGACGTCAACCGGATGTATGACGTCAACGGAAGTGAGTATAACTTTTAGCTTTTTACTGCGTAAAAAAAATAAGGGGGGTGAACGGTCCCATATTCTTCTAGAGTTATCGTTCGTTTCCCGTACAATGTTTATATCGATCCAGGGTAGCTCCGCGCTCCTACAGCGATTGGTGACGGTTTCAAGTCTCTATCTCTTACCGTTTGGAAGATAGGGATACCCGAAAATTTGGGAATGGCCAAAAATGCGATTTTTTTCTAAGTCGAGTACTATAGACATGCTATATATGTATTTGGGGTAACTTTGACCATCTAAATCGATTGGTTACATGAATTAAGTCATATCTCTAATATTTCAGGTGTTATGAGGGGTCCAAAATTTCGGAAAAGGCCCAAATTTCAATTTTTTCCAAAGTTAAGTACTAAAGACATATTATACATGTATGCGGGGTAACTTTGTTATTCTAAATCGAATAGAGGCATTATTTAAGTCCTATCTCTAATATTTGGGATGTTATGATGGGCCCAAAATTTCGGGAATGGCCCAAAATGCAAATTTTTCCAAAGTCAAGTACTATAGCGATGTTACATATGTATTCGGGGTAACTTTGGAATTCTAAAGCGATTGGTGACATTCGTGAGGTCGTATCTCTAATAGTAGGGGTGTAATTAGGGGTCAAAAATTTTGACAAGAGGATCATTTTGGTGAATTCTAGTATATATTACAAAGGGGCACTCTGCGTTTATCCAGGCTTGTGACTGGCTATCTTAAAGGATAGGCCGCATTACCCCATCCCCCTTTTCTTCTTTTCTTTTATTTACATCGAGTCGTTGCTGTCTTCGATTGGTGGTGGTTGGAATCCGTCCAATACGTCATCTAACAGATATTTTCTTTTCTTCACTGCATATTGCCAAGATTCCCTGGTTTCGTAGTCTTCTTCATCTCTTAAACGTTTGGCCGTATCTCTGATCTTTTTGTGAATTGGATCTTTCTTGAAATCCCGCATCCAGAACACCGTTTCCAGGTATTGATTTCTCATATGGTCTCTAAAAAGTTTATTCATGTCTTCATATGCGGCTAAACGAGCCTTTTCGGAGTCGTGTCCTTCTTCCATCAACTCTTCTACTTTCTTGTTGTATTCTGGTTCGAGTTTGTCAAATCTTTGATTCACTATCAGCTTCCATGGAGACTCTTGGTCATCTTCATCGTCAGTGCTTTCGTCCCCGGACTCTTCTGACGTATTAGAGTCGTTACTTTCCTCGTTGCTATATACAGATTCGTCAGAGTTATTGCTTTCTTCTGATACGTTGGACTCTGTATCCGATACAATTGGCGAAGTATCTTCCATGTCGTGTTTCTGATTCTTGTGGCGAACAAGATTGAAGTGACGATTGGTCGTATATTCACAAAGGTCGCAGTGATACATTATAGACGTCTTCCTCTCCCTGGATTCGAAGTACGAATGACGATGTTTTACAGAACAAAGCTTTAAATACGGTCAGATTGGGAATGTCGCTGCTCGCGTGCTCGTTTCACTGCTCGTGTGCTCATTTCACTGCTCGTGTGCTCATTTCGCTGCTCGTGCTGCTCGCGTGCTCATCTCGGTAATATTGCTGCTGCTGCTGGGTGGTGTGGGATATTGCTGCTGCTGCTGCTGCTACAGTCGTTATGCGGTGGGAAAAGCGACAAATTCGCTGTTTAAGGGTATGTCAACGTGTTCATTTCGCTACTTGTTTTCACTGCTCGTGTGCTCATTTCGCTGCTCGTGCTGCTCGCATGCTCATCTCGGGAATATTGCTGCTGCTGCTGCTGCAGCCGCTGTGCAGTGGGAAGAGCGATAAATTCGATGTTCAAGGGTATGTTCACTTGCTCATTCCGCTGCTCGATTTCACTGCTCGCGTGCTCAATTCGCTGCTCGTGCTGCTCGCGTGCTCATCTCGGCAATATTGCTGCTGCAGCCGCTGTGCGGTGGGAAGAGCGACAAATTCGC
>MJUU01057730.1:0-17294 GCA_002080025.1 Modiolus philippinarum | reverse complement strand
TCAAAACACATGGTTGCAAAGAAGAATTCCCCAAAATTGCTTGTCTTTGAGAGTTTCAGGAAATTTACCAAAATTGGAACCATATTTTTTCATTCTTAAGTTTTCAGAATTATCATATCAAAGACGATTGATGTGCCACATGTAGTATCTCAGATATGAATCTTAACACAAACTATAACCTGAGTCATTGAAGCATAAAATGTAGGTCAGGGTGACCCAATTATCATCTGAAGCAGCATTATATGAACCTTAACGCAAACTATAACCAAAGTCATTGAAGCATAAAATGTAAGTCATAGTTACCCAATTATCATATAAGGCAGCATTAATCTCCAAGACGCATCCACTGACCAAAGATGATTGATGTGCCACATGGAGTTTCTCAGATACGAACCTTAACGCAATCTTTAACTTTAAGAGGGACGAACGGACAGACACTCGGATGGACGGACGGGTGAGATGCTATATATTCCCTCCCCAACTTTTTTGGGTAAGGGGATAAAAAGCTAATGCAAGATGGACAAAAGATTGACACTAAATTAAGTAATTCCAACAAAACATGTCAAAATAATTTTGTTATTCCTCCATGTATCAACTTAAGTTTCTTCATTTTAATAAGAAAGTACAATCAATATGCTGTGCCTGTCACAACTGTGAATCCAAACAGAGTTAAGCCCCATATTTAATGAGGTGATTTCCTTTTTGAAATATCTCTTTCAAATTTGCTCGAGTTGTTACACGAGACCCTTATATTGTCAACGTATATTTGTTCCTTGTAACAAAAATTCCTTTGTAACAAATATTATAAGCATTGGCATAATATTTCTTCCTTTTTGATCAATTGTTTTATAGGGTTTATTCTATAATATTTTATCCTTTTGGAAGAAGTGTGTGTGTGTGTGTGTGTGTGCAGAATCTGTGCTAACCGATCAAAATCTTAAGTGCATAATGGAGTTGATTTTTAAGTTTCAGTGTAATATACTGTTGGAAATTGAGATAATTACTTTTCTTCACATTCTTTCTCAAATTCTTCTACGATGGAATCCAATATCTTGCTTCCTTTATAGCCATCTATATCTTCATGATCAAGGGCACCGATCTCAGTGTCTTCATACTGCTCATACAACTGTCAAATACAACATAAAAATATTAGTTTTTAATGTTTGTGAAAAGTGTGACAAATGATGTATTACTTACCTAAAATTTGTACAAATATTTCAAACTCAATACTGATTTGATACACATCTTATTTGGTTGAAATGATAAGAAAAAATAAAATTTGACAATTTTAACAAAATTTCAATTTAATTTTTTTTACATCAAACAGTCTGAAATCCAGTGGTATTTAAACAATAGAATATGAACTCTCCATTAGAAAAGATAAAAATGACGATTTCAATGCGTAACTCGTTGTTAAGACCTGATAAAAGTTACTTATAACAAGAAAATTTATACTCTGTTATGTTCATGTGATGTATCTTGATGTTGACAAATGAAATTTTTTTAAATTTTGATATTCCTTGCATATATTTTAATGAAACATGAGATTTCCTGGAAGATACCTGATCCCAAAGGGTTTTGGATCTAGGCATTTCTTTACGACGGAAATTTTTGGGAAAAAAATACTTTGCAATTATATATTTATCAATTCATTTGCAAATTTTTGACTGGGTACACGCAGTGGTTTCGACGTATATAAAACGACCATTTCTACCTGGTAACCGTCTTGTTTATATAAACAAAATCGATTTTTACTCACTAAGCACATGGAGTCTTTGAATGGGCTTTAACTGAAGGCACGCCCTTTTCCTTAATTGAACCAATAAAATCTTGTGTTGATGATTACCCTTTTAGATCTTGGTAATAAAAGGAAAATGGCGTTGTTTCAAGACGATATGATTTTGCATAGTTACAAAGAATGCGTTTTGGATCTCCGCGTTTCTTATGCAAGAATCATCACTAAATTGACCTATAATTAAAGTATGTTAAAAAATCTATCTGTACATATAATTTTGTCTGGGAACATGCATTGCAACGCCCTATAGCAACTGATTTTGACCAGTCTTTCCGTTAAATATTTTCATCACGACAGTGAATTATGTAAGGAATTCGCATATTACCTCTTCTTGGAGGCAAGTTCAATCACTTTTTAACTACAAAGTAAAGATCTGGGAATTGAATGACGTTTTCACTAAATATTGTGTTTGTTTATTTCTTTTGAAATCTTGACATTTTGTCGATTGTTTATTTTCGTCGCCATGCTGTTAATTTGTTCTGAAAATGTTATGAACACAGAAGAACTTTTCTAGAAGGGAGATAATTTTATACCACTAGATTTCCCGCTGCAAAGAGATTTTTTAAATAATATATAAATTATCTCCCCCTAATAGGAGGAGTTTTCTGAAAGGTTCAATATTCTGAATGGTTATCCAATAAAAGTAAAATATTTGATCAAATTTAACTATTACAAGACATTAAAAATCATTTCAACATTCCCATATTAAATTCCATTTTTTTGTCATATGTGAACCCCAGAGCTACCTTAAACTCATCTTATACATGTATATCTATGTACCTTTTCGAACCTATCATCTAGTAATGTCAGCCCTTCATTTCTCCTCATTACAGAAGATGATATGGAATAATTTGTAAACTGTGTCTTAGTTTCTTCATCCATAAACATTTGTTCATCATTATCTGAGAAGTCAGCTTCATCTGATCCAAAATCATCATCTGATTCAAAATCATCGTCATTATCACCGTAGTGCTCATTACTGAAATATAACGTTCTACTCTGAAATAATTACATACACTCATAAACTAATTTTGATGCTATATATTGAAATTTTGTCTCATGAACAAATAAGAAATAACATTTACACATTTACTAATTTAAGTGTTTTGAAATGATAAAAAGATACTTAACACTTTGAACCACCAATAATTTTGCTTTCAACTGACAAAACAGTTTTTGATCAAATGTTCATCAAGACATTCCCCATGTGACTTGTATTGTTCTTGTGGCTCTTTGGATTATAAGGAAACATTGAACTTAATGAGTACCTTCAAAAACTAGTCCTAACCAATGATCTTGCAAAAGGTAATTCTTACCTACACATAATATTATGTTTTTCTTTGTTAGAGCTTACAAACGTATCAATTAAAGTAATTTTGGGAGGGTAGGATGGGACTTTCAAAATATCCACAAAACCAACCACCATTTTAAGATAATTTTGGTAATAGGAACTGCACTCCCACATACATGTTAATGGAAAAGCCTTTCAGTAATTTCTAAGGTTTCCTTTACCTTGATATATCCTTCCCATCAAAACCTTCATTGGCTTTAAGAATAAAATCATCATCTAAAATATTTTCTGGATTACTGAAATCAAAATCATCATCTAGACCCTCAACAATATCTGGATCCCAATCAGGCTGTGGACCTGTAAATGTAAAATATAATCATCATGTAGACCTTCTACAATGTCCTGATCCCAATCAGTCTGTGGACCTATAAATGTAAAAGATACTTGTCATCTAGACCCTCTACATCATCCTGATCCCAATCAGGCTGTGGACCTGTAAATGTAAAATATAAACATCATCTAGACCCTAAACAATGTCCTGATCCCAATCAGGCTGTGGACCTGTAAATGTAAAATATAATCATCATGTAGACCTACAACGTCCTGATCCCAATCAGGCTGTGGACCTGTAAATGTAAAATATATTCATCATCTAGACCCTCTAAAATGTCCTGATCCCAATCAGGCTGTGCACCTGTAAATGTAAAATATAATCAACATCTAGACCCTCTACAATGTCTGGATCCCAATCAGGCTGTGGACCTGTAAATGTAAAATATAATCATCATCTAGACCTTCTACGATGTTCGGATCCCATTCAGACTGTGGACCTGTAAATGTAAAATATAATCGTCATCTAAACCCTCAACAATGTCTGGATCCCAATCAGGCTGTGGACTTGTAAGTGTAAAAATATATTCATCATCTAGACCCTCTACAACGTCCTGATCCCAATCAGGCTGTGAACCTGTAAATGTAAAATATAATCATCATCTAGACCTTCTACAATGTTCGGATCCCATTCAGGCTGTGGACCTTAATTGTTAAATATGATTTACTATTATGCAACTCATACAAACACTCTCTGTTTTTTCTTTCTACATAATACATACAAATTATTACAGAAGTGATATAGCTTGTTACTTTTGCCATTTACTATTTTGTTTTGGAAGTGGGGAATTTTATCATCTGTCATTTGTCACCTAAAATATCGCTCACGAGAGATGAAATATTTAAGCAAATATACATTTGAACTTGAGGTTCCAAAGAGCCTAAACTGCTTCTTTGGTCTCTACATAAAACTCAAGGAATTTGTAATAATTTGATATGCTCTTGACTTTAAAGAATATTTTGGCAGGCTTGGTCATAAAAGGCTAAAAAAATGATGGTTGTTCCAACAACAATAGTCTACGCTACAGATGAGCTAATTTGGCGCTTTGAACCTCTGAAAAAATAAAAATTCAAATACAAGATGCACAACTTGATCATGTGAAGACGATACATTTTTGTAACCTGCAAGTTTGAGTTTGAAATTATAAAATAATATCTGGCGTGATGAAATTCCAAAACCAGTAAAATCAAAATATCAAGCAAAAGGTACACAACTAGATAAGGTGAATAAGATATTCTGAAACTACATCTGTCATACAATTTTTGAGTGATTGTGGATAAACAAACCAACAGATAACAATGCAGGACGGTGATAAGACAAGATAATGAATAGAAATCCCTTTGTCTGCTATGATAACAATAGGTGACACAAATTTAACTCAATTTACCTGTAATAGGAACAGCTTTGTTTAGAAGTCCAATATCTGTTTCTACATCTGTCTGGAACACTGAAGATGGCAACTGTATACTTGGTTTCTGTCAAAAAATTTATGACTTATCATCCTTATGAATAGATAAATGTTATATTGGTTACAGTACTGTTTAACTAAAAGTAGATACTGTTTAACTCAACATAGAAGTTGTTCAACAGGTGTATTTGAATGAGTTATGTTCACTGTAACTACCCCTAGGTTGGCATATTAATGAATATATATCAATGAACATAGTCAATTTTTTAAACTGGAAAAAAGTTCTTTTAAACTTTTACTTGTTCACTTGAATGACAATGTATATTTTTCTGTACTATCATACATTAATTTCTTACAAAAATCATTTCAATTTGTGGAAATTAATATTTTCGTCATGCAGTGAGATTTTTTATCAATGTAATGCAGTATTCATAAATTTCTATGTAAATTATTTCAATAATAACATATTATGAAAATAACCTTCATTCTGATTGGTTGTAGCCATATCCTTGACTTTTTTCACACCACTAGTGGATTTCACTTTATACCGTGGTATTTGCCAAAATGCCTTTTTTAACCCTTGACAGAGACACTTGCCATGGTATTTGCCCCAGAGTTATCTGTGCACTTTGATCAATGTGACATTTGGTGTAATTAAACTGATATATCATGAACATTGAGGGTATTTACCCCAAATACAAGTCTTTTCTCTAAATTTAACGCCCAACAGCTTGTATTTTTGGCAAATACCCATCCTTATCATTATGTATCTTTTCAAAATGCAATTTTAATTAGCGGTTGCAACAGGAAAATATATTAAAGATTCATTTCAATCTTTTTAATACACGAGACATAAATTGCAAGAAATGAGAAGAATCTATGAATTTTTTGGTGTAAAAGTATCAAGAAGTAAATGTGGCCAGCTGACTCATGTACAAGTGTGCATGGTTTATAAGTTTTTACTTTTGATAACCTGGTTAACTGATAATGTCAATAATATCCTCTCTATATAAAGAACGACGACAACCAGGCATGAGATAGGACAGCGATCTTTTGGTGTCATCTTGGTGTTAGATGTAAAACTGAGGTATGATAAGGTTTGCTGGGAGTGTGCGTAAATTTTGTAAAATTTGTTTCTGTAAAAAATATGATGCCCCTTCATACTACAGTATCTATAAATGAATTATCTTCCCTTGAATATATAATAATGGAATGAAATGTTACCTGTACATTTGAAGAAAAAGAATGTATCAATGGAGAGGTGGTCCAATAGTGTCATGGTAGAATGAAAAGATAACAATTTTACCAGATTGTACCTTACCTCTGGTGCATTCACAGTAAATCTATCAACAGGTTCTAAATCATATCCTTCGTTTGTATCTTTTAAATGTTGTAAATAATCATATTCATCATCAAAATATATACCATATTTCATCTGTTCTTCCCGCTGTTTTTCTCTATTACACTAGAAGTATAGCAATACATATAAGTTGAAAGGATAAATCATATTTTTTAAGATTGTAATTGCATCCTAAGCAAAATGGATCTTGTTTTATGTAATGGTATTATATATAGTGACCGTCATGAAACATTGTCCTTGGTCCCTTTTGCAGTTGAGTCACATATAAATCCAATGCCTTTGACATGAGGATGATATTCTTTGATTTGATACATGAAAGTTATAATTAATAAAAGTATACATTGTACTTTAAATAAACTTATCAAATCACTGCCTTTTTATATTCGTAGGTATGAACTAGATATCATCATACATCTCATCTGTTTCATAAAAAAAGACATGGGGGTCTGTGAAATTTCTGTGAGTGGTTGTGTTTTTTTTATAGTTCTGTATTGTACATATGGTGAGGAATTCGATGGGTGGTGATGGTCAATAAAAAGTTCCTTCACAGACCCCATGTCTTTTTTCTGGAACAGCCCTCAGTTGTCGTGCTTTCTTTTATTGTTGATGTCGTTAAGATTTTTTTCACATTAATGTAGATGTTGTATTATATTTTGTCATGCTCCTTGAAGGCCCATTTTTATAGCTACTTCTATACTGTAAAATTTTCTTCAGCTGTATTAACATACAGTACCTTCGATCAACTGCAATAGTTTCCACTGTTCAACGACAACAAGATCAAACTCACTACTGTCACCAGAAGACTACACAGTGTCATATAAGAGGAACATGTCACCTAGAATCTTCGAATTTGGAGTTACAGCGTGAAATCACCCATTGATCTTTCAATGGATTTCAGTGGTCATCCCTCATTTCAATCAAGATTTCCCTCGTAGGGAACAAAATTGACAAGACTAAGAGTTTGTCGATTGAACTTGTTATTAGCAAACTAGTAATTGTGAGATTTGGAAGAAAAAACTCCCATATTGTTTGTCAAAATAAAGGACATAGACCTATAAATACCAGAAAACACTCAAAAGAAAATTCTGTAGTATGAAAAATAAATAAAAATGTTCATAAAAATATTCATACCTTATGATCTTCCGTAGACAACAGAACTCGTGAGGAAGCATCTTCACTGGCTTGTAATGGATCTCTCTGACTTCTGTGGACCAAATGAAATGTCACAGAATTTTTCTTATCTATAAATTTCTTCTTCTTATTTGGCTGAAAAAAAATTATCAAAAAGAATTTATAATAATGTTTTAATACAGTTTTCATCGTGAGTCACAATTGAATATGGTTTGTTATCAAATAGAGTTAATTAATTTTGAAATTTTAGGAATGAGCCTCCAGCAACTTCCTTAAATTTCAAAATTTAATAACTATAGAGATTTGATCATATTCAAATGACAAGATCGGGTAACCTCTTTCTCTTAAATGTCTGATATATATATATACAAGTGTAGAAACATACAAGTCTTGCCTAAAATGGTTTTCATCTTTATATGATGACTTTTATACAAAAGGACTTCAAGGTCGAGAAAATGTCTTTTCCACGACATGCATGGAAATAGAATTAATGTAAAAAAAATTCAAACTGGGATCAAAGCTAAATTAAAAGTGTCGGGAGGACACAAATTTGGTACCAGACCAGATGTTACGATTGCTGTGAAAAGAACTTAAATTAAAAAAAAGCAAGGTCACTCGACCATGAAATTAACATCTGAAGGCTTCTTGATAAAGAGCATTGTAGAGGGTTTTTTTATTGATAAGACTTGATATGAAGAAAATCAGTCTGGTTTTTCTGTTGTTTTGTTAAATGGGTATGCAACTTATTTTGTTTTAGGGGTTGGTTGAAAAAGGACCTCCCCATGATCTGCAAGGGGTATAGTGAAATACCCTCATTGTAAGGGTACTTGTCTTTATAACTTTTTTCTAGTTTGATTTTTACTGTGAGTCTTTTTGTGTATTTATTTTTTAGCCATTCACCACACATAGGGGAGGGTTTGGATCAAAGAAAACGAGTTAAATCCCACCGATAGTTTTGCGCCTGTCCCAAGTCAGGAACATGTTGGTTATTGGCTTGTCCTAGCCTTCTTATGAAATTTTAGTTTCTTGATATTCGGGTTATTGGAAGTGGTTTGTTTTCATGGATTTATTCACTTTTTTACCTTTTTTTTGGGCCATTTAGGACTTGATATGTGGGTATATGGTGTGAGGTTCCTCACTGTGTTGAAGACCATACAGTGACTGATTAATTAGGGCTGATTGGGGCAGTCATTAGGACAGGTGTTGTTTATTTAGCATTCAGTCAACATTTACAATCATCACCAGAAATCAACAGAAATTGCTCATTTCATTTTGATCCGACAAAAAAACAAGGTGACCAGTGTTGAACATAGTTTTTACATTTGAGCCTATGAGAAAAAACACCTTCCATAAATTATTCCTGTGTAGTTTGGTTGAATTTGCTTCAGGGGTTTCAAAGGAGAAGATGAAAATGTGATTTTTCACATAGGGTCCAATGTTAAAAGTAAGTTCTGCACTGGTGGCCATGATATGAGCAATCTTTATAAAGGACCTTCCATACATTATTCCTGTAAAGTTTGGTTGAATTTGCTTCAGTGGTTTCAGAGGAGAAGATTGATTAGTTAGAGTGTAACGTCCAGTTAGCAATATTTCAGCTTTATCAGGACGTGAACAATTTATAGTTGATACATCATCACCTTGGTTATATTTCAATTCCTATTCCTTAATCAATTTTAAAAATCTGTTTCCAAATTGGTTAAACAATTGCTGAACCAATCTTACAGTTTTACAACTCCGTAGTTGCTATCAAACTGTAAAATTGGTAAAAATATAAAATATAAAATATTACCAAGGTGATGATGCACCGACTATAATAAATTTTAAAAAGTATAAGTAAAAGAAGAAAGAAAAGTGGAAAGGACAACCAGGGCTACTAGTTTTGATTGCCACTGGAAAAAGAGGAGAAAAGAGTTGTTGCAAAAAATTTAGATTTCTATACAACTCCCAGGGATAGAAAAATATAGAAGCGTGGTAATTCTCATTTTGGTTCGTGGTCAGCCTTTCCATATTATAACCTGACTACTAATTGTAGACAGGCATTCCTGTATCCTCCACCAGGACAAGCCAAATTTGTAGGACCGGCAAATTTTTGTAGGACTGACAGAAAAACTGAGCTTGTCAGTCCCATGACCGGCAAAATGACTTTTCTGGAACTTTGCTAGTAACCAAAAATTTAGAAAGCCCAGAAATTATCCAAAAATTTTGAATTTTTTAAACTACAAAGTGGGAAAAAAATAGGGTAATTGGCATTGGGAATGGGTCAATATTCTGCCCGTAAGAGATGGTTGAAAAATCCCTGCATAGGTTCCAATGTTAAAACTAAGTTCCCCTTGGTAGCTATCATGAACGAGTTATGGACCTGCTGGGTACAATTTTTAAAGGGGACCACCCAAGGACTATCGTGACCAAAATTGGTTCTGATTGGCCTAGTGGTTTTCAGAGGAATCTTTGTATGAACAAGTGAAGACCCTAAAAGATGTCTCGCCCGTCCCTGCTGGCCTCTAAATTTATGTGAAATCTAATCAGAAAAGTGAACATGCTCACTAGACTGTGAAATTGAGGTCAAGGACACAAGTCACCTGCCAGACTGACATGTACTACAAAAGACCATCCTACATACCAAATATTATCAACCTATATCACTTCTAGTTATTGAGAAATGGACTTAAGCAGAAAAACTAAACATGGCCACTAGACCGTGAAATTGAAGTCAAGAACAAAAATCACCTGCCAGACTGACATGTACTACCCAAGACCAACCTACATATTAAATACTAGAGTAGACCATGACATTGAGGTCACCTGCCAGACTGACATGTACTACCCAAGACCAACCTACATACCAAATATTATCAGCCTACCACTTCTAGTTATTGAAAAATGGACTTAAGCAGGAAAACTTAACGTGGCCACTAGACCGTGAAATTGAGGAAATAACCGGAAATCAGCCTGGCCGAAGTATAAAAATACATATAATAACGGAATCGGTCAGTATCGGACCCGCGGAAATCCGCGATTCCGCGGAAGTATCACATCCCTGGTACTACCACTGGACCAAATATGATGTTCCTACATCAAGGGTTTTCACAATATCCTGTATTTAGTAAAAGTTAACGCCGTCGCTGTCGTCATACTTTGCACGCCTATGTCTTGCTTTCCGCGACTTTGGTTGCGTGGAGACAAAAATCATGTGATATCATAAAGTTAAAAGTCATACACAGAATAGATACGTTTTCTTAGAATACCTGAATCAAATTTCAGATGTTACTATATCTTGTGAATTCAGGGCTACATGTATGCGGTATCAAAAGTGTTGTAAAGAATTGTAACGGTTGTGCTGTGAAACAGAAAGAAGATTATCTAATTATCTATCCTGAATTTTAGGACTCGAAGAAATTCGGAATATCTTACATTGCGGAGGAAATAACATTAATTTGTAAGGCCACATAAAATTAATTAATAGATTCTCATCCCCACCCGCCCCATTTTTTCCAAGCTCAATTTTTTTTTTATTTTCAATTTTTCCGAAATTTTCTTTATTATATAATAAATTCCTATTAATTTTAGTGAAAATCAGTAAAAAATATAAAATAAACCCTCCCATCCGCCCCATATTTTTTGTTACAGGGGGATGAGAATCTACAAATTAACTTGATAGGGCCTAATGTGAAGAATGGTAAATTTAATGCAGAAATTGAACAGCATGTGTATTAAATACAAAACTTTAAAGTTCTTGATTTCTACTGCAAAATTTTCAAAAACAACAATATTTATTACAGGAAAATGAACTTATGCTATATGTTCTATAGGTGACAATTGTTCTTGGTCGAAATTGACCAGATGATCTGAACGAGTACCTCGCACTTTGGCTTAATGACTGCATTTTGGAAATAAACAATATGTTTCTTTGGATCCGTAATTGTTAATTTGGTCATTTTATTGTTGTACTAGTACATTTTTCTCTTTATTAAAATATGTAAGCTTCTTTTGTATTGTTTTCTACCATAACTCAGATCCCAGAGGAACTAACCGTCTTGATATCGTTATTTGGCGTCTGTCTGTCTGTCATCGCCCGGTATCAGTACACACAAGGTGACGTTGACACAGCGGACACCTTACCCTCCTGATACAGAATAAACACTGGATTCATATAGTAAAGTTTAAAGTCGTACACAGAATAAGCATACCTGAATCAAATTTCTAATGTTACTTAATCTTGTGAATTCAGGGCTACATGTATACTGGTAGCTCCTAATAGGAAGCGAAGCTTCCATATATATTGGAAAGTGAAATTCCGTTCCCAAGACTATGAGTTGAAAAAAATCCCTGCGTCGAGAGCTATCGTTCTTGGAAATATACGCAACTGGACACACCAATCTTTCAGATTGACAGAGAAGATTTCTAAAATATGTGTAAAAAATAAAGCATATGAATACGTTGCTTGATGGCCATTCAAATGTGTTGAGGGTAAAATCGAAATGAAGAAAACAGAATAAGAACAGTTTTACTGGAACTACTGGTATGAAACTAAAGACATATAAAACCATTCGCAATACCACTGTGATGAAAAGGGTCACGATAATAACCGAGAACTTACGAATGAATGTGCAACCATGACAACGATAAAGCAGATCAATATTGTTACAAAAGAGTTTTGAGTATATCAGTTTATATAGTACACTATTTTACAATGTATACACAGTCATGCGATATAGACAAGATGGAAGGGAGGGTTTTGTCAGCAAATAAATGTAGCTATACTGTAGTAACTTCGCGACGGTTGTTTTCACAGCTTAAATAAAGATGCATGATCATTTACATTGCGACAACAAGTTGCTATTGAAGACGTGCATCCATTGCTCATAGCATACGTTCAGGACTGGCATTTATTCATTGAACATATCCATACAATCCATTTACAAGTAATCCTTGAAGTACTGTGACTGGGAGTTGCGTCAGGATGTAACATGGCCTGATAAAATCTGTTGGAGTTATATAAAAATATATGAAAATATGAAATTGTCACGTTAAGAATATAATTTTTTCAGTGGAACTTGATCCTCATTCCATTATAAAAAGACCTATTTTTCAGAAATTCATTTTTTTTTCAATTTTATTTTATTGATATAAAATATTTGAAATTGAATCAATCAATAAAATATCAATAAATGTTTTTTTGATTAATGGCAGGAATGTCAGGGCAAGTGCATAATGTAAGGTCTAAAATTTGAGAATTGGAAGCAATGTAGAAATATGTGTTATTCTCTGCATATAGTCAATTAAAACCTTTATCTCTCTGACACAGGTGCTTGAGGATAGGACCCCATATTGGACCCCTATGGTCCCTCCCCTTTTTATAATATTTACTGCCATTTGTTTGTGCTATTTTGTACTAATATAACATATATATCTATTGTCAATTTCCTATTTTACTATCAATGTGCCTTTCGACTCATAGAGCGAAGTCGAAAGGCACATTGATAGTAAAATCATAAGATGTACATTTTGTATGAAAGCTGATAGACATGAAGTTAAGTATCATAGCAGTGTAATTTTCGCCTGGGAATCATATTTGTCGTATTATATTAACCAAACCCTTTTACGATGGCAATATCTTTCAATAATGATCAGAGCTTCTTTCCATGTACGGACTTCTAAACACAAATTCATTTCTTTATTTATGTTTAACAATCTTCAAATACTATAGTTTTGGATGAACTGTGTCGTACTGTTTCGTCTTCATTGGCGGACAAACCTGTTTAATTGATTTTTACCACACAAACAATAATCTTTATTTGATCTTGACCTTTGAACACATGCAGTGTAAGGGAAATTAACCCTTGTTAAATATGAATTGTCCAATGCAACCTTGACTGCAGTATGGTCCGTTAATACCAGGGTTCGTCTGTTATAAAATCGCCGTGGCAAATGGCACACAGGCACTTGTTTTAAAAAAAAAACCTGGAGGGTATTTTTTTCTGAAACAAGTGCCTGCAGAATGGCACCACGGCTGATAAAGTCTTCAAAAAGGGATTCCAATGGAGTTCCTTAAAAAGGGGTTCCAGTCAATTTATCTCCAGTTTTCATTGAGTGTGTCTAAATTTTGCCTGAAATTATTTAAGTTTTGCAGAAAAAATGACGGGGTCCATCCTGGAACACCTCCTCTGTGTGATCCGTTATACATTCCGAACTGTCCTGAGTGGTCAGCAGACCCACTTGTCTGGCTTTCCTTTGAATGAAGCCTTCTAAAACCGTATAGAAAAAATTGACGGCCACAAAAAAAGAAAAAATTTTGCTTTACTTTGTCCGTACTTTTGGGTAAAGATTGAATAATTTATTAACTTTTGTCAATAACTATTCTGCAGGTGAATGATTACCTATGGCTACGCCAAAGTAAAGGTGCAGCTTTAAAGTGAGGTAAAACTTGAAAGATATACATATTTTTTTTTTTAATTGGGCAAAGAACATACTGTCCATTGCCAAAAAAACCAATGCCAAACCCTATCATGTTCACTTACTTTGAAAAATCAGAAGAAAACAATGTAAACCATCTCGTCAGTAGTACAATGTAGTTGAAATTTAGGAGTCGTTGCTCAGGAGGTTGCTGCATTTGTAAGTGATAAATATGTTCGGGTAGAAATATGTCCGGGGGACAGATATTAGAAGGAAACTAAAGATCATGGACAGACATACCTTGGAAAATGAATCCAGGAGGACAGATATTTCTAGGAAGATATGTTCACGGACAACTGTTCCTAGAAAAATAAATGTGCTGACATATCTTCCTATGAGATTTATTCCATCTGGACAAATTTTCCTGATGGACATATTTTACTGGTACACTTTACATGAAAAAGACATTATAATTTTAAAGTGTTTCTTCACGATTTATGTCTGTATTTCATATTTTACGTCTCCTCCCCCTTGCATAAAAAATATCCCAAATGTTATTGTACTACATTTACAAGCTTGAAGACGCGTAACACAAGGAGTCACAGTTACATCGCATGAAAATAATATTAAGCTGTAATATCCAATCCATTACCGGGTGGATCATTAGTCGTGCTTCAAAAAGGGTGGTTCAAGTTGGGTTTAAGGAGAGTGTAGTTCAAGTGAATTTTTTGGTTGATTTTTAGCATTAATTCAACATGATTTTTTTTCATAAAAAGGAACTCCATAAGCCGGATCCCCCCTTGATCTACCAATGCTGTGCCATCCTATTGTCCATGAGTAAACACTGACAAAGGGAAAATCCTTTCTAAAAGGCCTACAGTGACATTTTTTCACCGAGTGAATTCAGCTTCGCTTCCGCATAGGTTATTATACCTATCCTCATATTAGGTTACATGTTTTGGATTGTTCCCATGATGTTGATAGTCTTGTTACTATTTGTGTCATTTTCTATTTGGACGGTATGTGTTGTAGAACCTGCTGTTTCTATTATTTTAGGAAATGTTTCAAAGGATTTGCTTGATTCATGAGTCTCTGGTTCTGTGTTAATTGGCGAGGGCACTGTACACAGGATATCAACAACTGATTTGAGGTAATGAAATTCCTTTTCTGCCCAGATTTGATGGTTATTGCCTTGTGCAGAAATCACATAAGTTGTTAGATATAAATGAAGTTATTATTTTATTTGATTCTTTTCGTAAGACGCTTTCCTTTGCCCCTTTAAAAAGTTGGATAAATATTTCTACTATTTACTAATTAAAAATTGAGTTGAAATGAAGGATCTCCTGTAGTTGGTGATCACAATTCTGGAATACCAGAATTGTTGACAATTCTGGAACAAAAATTTATTCCAGAATTGTTAATTTTTTTATATTTTTTCCAACAATTCTGGAACATTGTGATATTCCAGAATTGTTACAATTTGGTCTTTTTTTAGCTTTGATCAATAGACATAGTATACCAATATCTAATTGACAACCCTTTTACCAATTAAAGTATGTATATACTGAACCCTTTGATCTTTAAAGATTGATATATTTTAATAGTGGAGTCATCCATGGTCTTTGATCATGTAAATGGAAATGCAGTGATTAATTTAATGATACTTATAAGGTATTAAGTAATTAATTGACAACTGATACTTCCTTTTGAAATTTTGATGTTTAAATTAAATTTAATAATTCAAATAGTGAAATTCAAATTCTTCTTACTATACAAATCCTTGTTCAAATATACATGATATAAGTCATTTACCTCAGTCAACAGACTTAAGTTACAGCAGTTGCTAAGCAGAAACAAAAAGAGATCGAGAGGACGATCATCTAGGTGTTGCAATATTTACGGGATGTTTGTTCTGTAAAATCTGATAGAACTGCCTATTGATCATGGTGAAACTGGTGTTGTTGGTGAAAATTCAACAGTTGTGGAAATGGACGAAAGCCTGTTCAATAACAAGCGTCAGGTGCTACAGAAAGAACAATGGGTGTTTGGACAAGCTGACATTTTGCAATATCCAGCTTTAACATACCTCAAACTAGACTACAAAACTCTGACCCAGTTACAGGAGTCAACAAGCTAACTACAGTCCTATTGGGCTAAGGATAAGTTTTGATTCAAAGAAATGTAAGGGTTTCTTTTCATTTGTTCATAGGCCACCCGTATGAGGAAAAGATTTTGTGACAGTTTGGCAGTATTGGAACTTCAGCTTTTGAAATATATAACTTCATGGCATATGTTGTAGAACAGTCCAATGTTTAATATACAGGAAGATGACATGAATAACAAACAGTCCTATTCGGAGCCACTGACATATTTCAAATATAATCTAAATTGTTGCTATGTAAAGTCTTTACAAATAACCCCCTGATCAATTAACTTGTATGCCAACAATCCTTGAACACAAGGATTGTAAACAATCCTTGGATAAAAATTTTATCCAAGGATTGTTGGTTATTTCGAAATTTTGTAGTTTTCAGTGACTGAAGATGTATTTGATGATTAATCATTTTTATCTTTGAAAAAATGATTTTGTGACACAAAATAAATGTTTTAAAACACTAATTGATATTTTTTTGACATTTATGATAGATATGGCTTCCATTGTTTGTGATTGTTAGGGATTATCACAGCTTGGGTTTTGGTATGAAATTTATTATTTGTAATTGCAATTCATGTTGTTTGATTTACTTTAAGGCCTATAAATATAAATATACCCAGTGACTGCTGAAACAACAAATATTTGATTTGCATTAATATATATATAAATTCTCTCTATAGACCTTTTTATTCACAAATTCATGGGTGCCGCCATGGCCGACTTCCGAATGAACTTGTTACCGGAAGGGTGTAACGTTCGTAACATCTCGACGTTTGCCGATCTATCGGTATATGGTTTAATGATACAGGTGTCATACTTCAACCATTAATTACTCCAATAACACCTGTTGAGAACGTGATCAAAACCTGTCTATGTGATTAAATAGATTTTAAGATATCAAAGAAACTGCCTAATATATATTAATATATTACAAATAACTGTTAATTAAGCAGAGAAGGTCGATATTTTACAAGTTGATTAAGAAAACTGAACTTTGTTTTGAAGGAAATGAAATCAAATTCAAAAGTAATTTAGATTAATAAATTAATCATTTATATTTCAGAAAAAAAAAATATTTGAAGTATTCTTGATAGATTTTCCGAAAGTTTGGAAAAATATTTATAAAGGATTTTAATGTGCATATACAAGCTCTTAAAATTTTTGCTCACATTCATGACATTGTAGAAATGGACTTTTATTCAGCTAACCAGATTAATAAAAATCTGTTGAATGCTTTTGAAATATCTGCTTCCTGAAACATTTTGTATTAGTTAAGTAAAAAAAATGAAGTATTTAATTCAAATAGTCTCTGGTAATATTAGTTTTTGTAGGGAAAGAAAGCAAATCGGCAAGACAATGACATCAATTAA
>MJUU01057726.1:74548-96568 GCA_002080025.1 Modiolus philippinarum | reverse complement strand
TTATTCAAACTTTTCATTAGACATGGGTGATCGTAGAGTTAAAAGTGAACATAAAGTGGAAAAACAAGAATATTTATCTGATACATATCCTTTTACGACAGGCAAGGAAAAAGTACAAGTGAAACGGGAGTGTGCAAGTGAGAAAAATATGAAAAGAGTGAGACACCGAAGTCTAAGTACACCCTAGACAAATGTCGAAACATTTCAGCCAAAGAGTACAAGTACTGCAAAACCGTTGGTGAAAAGAAAAATTGCCACTCCCCGTACACACGGGAACACCGAAGGGTTGATTCCTGCAACTCCAAAAACTGCAGCAGTGAACATAGGTGACAAAAAAGTCAATTTCATGAGTGACCCTGGTCAAGTCAACAATCAGTCTATGCCTATATATACAGTAACAATCAACATCATATGGTACCAGTAATACCCCAGGTATATAATACAGGTACAGGTGTGAACACTCAGATTGGTCCAACCCAAACCCGTACTCACAATCAAATATGCCTATGCCCCAGATTCCGGTACAAAATCAATTTGCAAACCCAAACATGTACCAATATCAAAACATTCAGCCGAATATAAACCCAATGGCTTTTATGAATCAACAACCAACTAGGTCAAGTAAATCAATGGCAATGCCACAAAACCTAAAATTTGATGAGACAGATAAAAATGAAGACTGGGTCTCATTTTATGTCAAATTCGACATGTATGCTGAATTATACCAGTGGAATGAAGCCGAGAGAAAAGCACAATTATGTTGGGCAATGGTAGGTACAGCAGGTAAATTCTGCTCAGCAGTTCTACGCAGAGAGAAACATATTACTATCTTGAATTGGTTGACAGAATGGAAAAGATGTTTAATTTGAAAAAATTGACTGCTACTTTGCAAGTGCAATTAAATAATGCTAGACAATCAGAACATGAAGATATTGATGAGTGGGCAGATAGATTATTAGTACTAGCAGAAATTCAGAATGATAAACACAAACATTCGGAATTTCTTTTTATACACGAAATAACTGAAAATATTACCTGCGGACAAGTGCGTTATCTTGCGTATTTATCAAGATTAATGTATGGTTCCCTGATCAACATTTATGGTGACTGTCACTAAACCTTTATGATTAGGTTAATTTAAATTGATTAGATAAACGCTGCATTAAGTATGACAAAATGCATCCACAAAAATGACAAACATGGTTTACCGGAGTTTCATGCATGATATTTCAATATATTAGCTGGTTATTTTATAAAGGCCAATTGAATACTCAAAGTGATTGATTATTCAAATATGTCACAAAGGCGAGGCTATCACGACGATCATCTAGTATTCCACAGCTAAGAGTCAGGCAGTTGGCGGCACATCAAAATTTAGATTCTGTATTTTTTCGGCTTAGGTGTATTCATTTGGTCTTAAAAACACATCTCTAATAGGTCTCGAGATAATTTTTGACTGGTTATATAGAGAAAAAAATAGCGGGAAAATTTTCCCGTACTTTCACTGCACAATGTAACTAAATTTTAAATGCTGATAACTCAAAAGGCAAAATAGCACAAAACCTGACGTTTTCTTGGTTAGTGTTATTAAAATCGAACATCGAACATCGAAAGTTCGCGTTTTTCTCCTCAATGTACCACTGCACCAATGCACTTTGCCTGTTTTTTCGACGGACTGGTACATAAAAGTAAATATCAAGACATAAAAAAGTAACAGAATTAAAAAGTTGAACAAACATAATGCATTTGTAGTAGATATACACAATATACACAGCTTACTCCACATGAATCGAAAAGTATGTAATTAAAAGAATTAAATAGTATATTGACTATCTAAGAACGGCTTACTTTGAATTAAAACATATCATAAATGCCCAAAATCGTTGGCACCGAAATAACCCCTGACTCGGACGCGTGCTCCATGTTTGATGACGTCGTGAAAAGGGAAGTAATTCACTGATGGCGTTTCTACGGTGATTAGTTTGATTTTTTTATGCTGAGGGGGGAAAATAATCAAATACCAGTGAGAGGGGTCAGACAAAAAAATCTCAGACATCCTCGGGTAAGAATTTTAGCGTCTCGGACTCAGCAAGCTTCGTCCGAGTACTTGAAATCCTACCCTTGGGATTTTTCTGTCTGTCCCTCGCCCTGGTGTTTGATGCTTATAATCTTGCCCTTTCTTCGGTGATAGATTTTATATTCCTTAGAATCTCAGAAATGATTTGAAATAATATCTGTTTTTATACGCCCGTCGAAAGACGCATACCCTCAGTCCGTCCGTCCGGTCCGTCCGTCTGTCCGTCCGTCCGTCCCTCTGTCCGTCCGTCCGTTAACTTTTTGGTTTCCGGTGATTTTTTCTGTAATCGCTTGACATATTGATTTCATATTTGGTATATGAATATATCTATGTGAAATATAGATCAAGTTTGAATTTGGTTTCGGTCGGTTAATTTTGTACAGAGTAATGGCCCTTGGACTTAGTGAAATTTTGAAAAATATAGGTTTCCGGAGTTTTTTCTGTAACCGCTTGACATATTGATTTGATATTTGGTATATAGGTATATATAGGTGAGATACAGATCAAGTTCGAATTAGGTTCCGGTCGGTTGATTTGTACAGAGTTATGGCCCTTGAACTTAGTGAAATTTTGAAAAATATAGGTTTCTGGAGTTTTTTCTGTAACCACTTGACATATTGATTTCATATTTGGTATATGACTATATGTAAGTGAGATACAGATCAAGTTCAAATTTGGTTTTGGTTGGATGATTTTGTACAGAGTTATGACCCTTGGACTTTGTAAATTTTTGAAAAACATCAGTTTCTCAACCTTTTCTTTACAATGTGTGAATATGTTGATTTGATATATAGCTTATGATTGTATGTTTATAAATTATGAATTAAGTTTAAATTTGGTTCCTGTTTAATGATTTTTGTGGACAGTTATGGCCCTTGGACTTAATATTTTTCAGAAAATTCATTTTTTACATATTAATTTGATATTTATTGAATGGTTACATCTTGGTAAGGCACATATTCTGTTTGATTTTTTTTCAATCAAAATTTTGTTATGGTCCAACAAGGCCATAAAGTTCGAGTTGACAGTGGACGGGCGTATCATACGCTCTTGGCGCAACAGTTTATTCTCCTACTCTCAGCAGTTGGTTAAATGTTCACATGACTTTTTAACCAACGGGCGTTGGTTAAATTTCCGCGAGAGATTTCCCGCCATTTTAGATATTTCGCGTTTTACCCACATTTCATGGGAGAAAAACCGTCTTTTCAGAAGCTTTGTCGCGAGTTCAAAATATTTCTTCATTTTCGATTTTAACATACTTGCTCAAAATCTCGCAAGTGGAAATCGAAATTTTACTATCTGGAGTGTAGAAATATTTTTTTACATTTTGCTCTCCTGGAAAATGTACTGAGGTTTTATGTATATGCAAGCAGCGAATAAATTTTTAAATGACCTAAAAGCCTCATGGAATAGTATAAGGTCATATGAAAGGTTGAAATGTTAGTTAACCCAAGGTTATGTCGTAAACATTGAAATCTGGTTCAAACTGCACGAAATTCGGTCCGGGTCAAAAAGGTCACCTTTTTGACTAAGTCAAAGTAAATGAAGTAAATGAAGTAAAATCGTTCAAAATTTAACAAGTCATTAAAAACATTTTAATGCTTTGAAATAAAGATAAATTCGTAAAATTATATGATAAAATATAGAACAAAAATGGGTGCATGTGCATTGTTTTTAGAATAATTGACAAAAGTGATATTCTTAAGTTTTTAGTAATTTTTCAAAAGATTTTGTTGTTTTCTCGTTAAGCATGTGATCAAAGCAATCATAAAAGCAGTGTAATGATAACGGAATCGTTTTATGTTGCATTAGCTATCCAAATAAATCACAATCTCAGAGCCAACTCCTACGACTCTCATTTACTTTTTTTTCAAAATTATTGCCACAAAGCTAGTTTTGTAACAAAAGAATTTAAGTTGTCAAAACCCTTTTATTTCAAAAAGAAATGTTGTATTGCCATCATATAGCAATAGAAAAAAACTTATTTAATGTTCAAGGGAGATAATTAATGTCAATTGGTAAAACCGACAATTTCTGAAATGGAAATAGCATCTGAAAGGATATATAAAGGCATAATTTACTAACAAAATATGAAAACAAATCAACATTCAATAGGTAAAACACCAAACATTTTTGAAATACACAAGAAAATAAAAGAATAATTAAACATAATGTATAGTAAAAGTCCAAAAAGGTAAACATCTGACTGACATGTTACACTGGGCATATGAGCTATAAAGCAATAAAATGTAAAAGGTGCCATAATATCTAAAAGATAAAATTAAAGGAATAGAGACGACACTTTAAATGCAACATCTAAGCAATAGATAGAGAAGTGCTTGTTTTAGCTTTTCGTTTTTATCCTCACCTAAAAAGAACAACAGAAATGTTAATTCAGACTGCATCGGTTGGGAATATGAAAGACAATCGTCAATTCATTCCCGCACACTCCATTGTGAGTGCCATTGTGACATTGGTGTCATTTCTTTTTTATTTTCACATGCACTTACGGAAAGTGACACCACTTCTGCACTTCTTAGAATAGGAAGGTCCAAGGTAAAGTCGTCTTCAAGATATTGCATTCATAGCAGAATATGATATTGAAAGTGCCGTTGATGCTTCAAAGAAAATATTTTCTTCATAGTATTTCAGAGGAGGCAGATTCAAGAAGTCGCACAACAGTCTAAACCAGTTAAGACTTCAACTTGCTATAAGGAAAGACCAACGTGTTGTAAAACTACCTCAATGCGAAACATCTTTCAAGCAGCATTTCGTACGGATTACTTGGCATAGCAGGGTCTAGGCATCGTCATTTGCATCTAAGCCCAACAATCGAGAACCAAGTGACTATGGTTGGAAGGTTCAGGACAACAAATTACATCCTGTGGTATTTAAAGGACAAATGGCGTCCGACTTTCTCCAAGACATGCTTTGCTCATTTAAGGGAAAACGAGCATGTTTATCTGCACGTGGTTGCAAAGGGCAGAACCCGCAATGCACAGACTTAATTATATATAAGTGCATATCAGCGAAGTGAATCCTATAAAATTACAATAAAAACTGTTTGCTTTGGTCTTGAAACAGATGATTGATTACAAATATGCAAGTGTCTCAGTTTAAAAATATTTGTTTGAGTGGGAGCAAAATGTACGGTCTTCATCTGTACTTCTCAGTAATATCTGAAGCTCCTTTTTAACATTCTAGGCGTTCATGTCTGTATTTGTTTTACATTTTATATGTTGTTTTAGATTTTACCTTTTAGATGTTTTACCTTTCATTTGTTATCTGTTTTAAATTGAATTTTTGCACTGTTTCATGCCACAACAACAAACGTTGAGAACTATAGTTTTTTCGTTCGTTTGTCCGTCTGTCGCACCTCAAGTTGACACTTACATTTGAGGTGATTTCTCAGAAACTACCAGTTTGATCTGCATGAAATAATGTCAACTTATTGATCCTAATAGAACAACATAATGGAGTATTTTTGATTTTATCGACAAATTGCCAGATAGAATATCCTTGTCATTTTCTTGTTCTTGTCAAATTCAAAAGAATTGTTTAGATGTTTTACTTTGTAGATACTGTTGCTATTCCTTACCGCCAGGAAGACGCGTATTGAGTTCAGTAATTTTTGCTCTTCTGGCAAATGGTTTTTCTTATGTTTTCCCTACATTTTCGTGTTTTTATTAACATTTATAATTAAATCCACATTTATATGCATAACCTTTTTATTTTGATGTACAAAAATGGTATATTTTAACTATATGTATCGATTAAAACAAGCTTTTGAGTTGTTATTACTCCCCTTTGGGTCGTTGTCTCTTTGACACATTCACCGTTTCCCTTCTTTTTTTCTATATTTTGTACGAAATCAATCTTTATGAAGGCAGGCTATATATAATCTTGAACACTATATAACAAAGATCAAAATGTGCCAGAAGAATAATACAAGTAAGCATAGCTGTACAACATAATGTCTATGGTACATTTAAACCTAAAACAATGCCTTAAAAAAGTCTTCATAACCACGGGCGAATTTTTTTATTCTAACGTGCGAATTAAAAAATAATTTTCACTAATGAAGTACAGTATTTTTCTTATATCAGCGAATATTTTTTTGTCTCCTAAAATAAACTAAAGTAGATTTCAAAAATAAAAAATAATTAAACGGACACATGGTTTCCCTTACAAAGTTGTAAATTTGATACCTGCAATGGAAATCTAACCCCAAACATCTTCCAAGCTGTTCGTTTTTTTGTTTTGTTTATGACTTATTCTAGAAAAAATGTATTGTTTATATTAATTTGGGACAAAACAACTTTTTAGATTAATAATATGCAACAAATGCAGATATAATCCTACTACAAAATTGAACATACAAAAATATAGAACCCTTTACACTTATTTTGTAACATAAAAGGAGATGGAGGTTGAAGACACGGATCTCCTCTCTATGAACTTAGTACCCAAATTACATACTAGTAATTGCCCATACAAACAGCGATAAATCGCTAGATCTGCCAAATATTCTACAAAACCTATATCTAAGCTGTAAACCTGTAAAGAAAGGGCCTTCAAAAATATTGTGATGCTTGCTTTTCAAGAAGCGGTGTAAATGAAAACAACGGCAGTAGAATACAGAAGGAACAAAGCACAAGATTACACAAATCAAAGTCCAGAGACAAGGCAAAAGCAAGAACACCAGAAGACGGAAGACCAAAGACACCACATGCCCACAAAACACACGAACATTACATATACAACACAAAAAACTAAAACACTAACAGTGTGAACTCTCAATAAACAAGAGTGACATCAGGTGCTCCGGAAGGGTAAGCATGTTCTGCTCTGTATACAGCACCCGTCACACTGTCAGTGGGTCAATCCAGGGAAAAGTCAAAACCGGTAATCTGGGAAGACGTGAATCTAGCTGAAAATGTCAGTTTTTATTTGTGACACTGACATTTCATATCTATCTATGATGTCGTGGTGACAGCCATAGAATTTCTGATGGGACGAAAGTAACAACGGATGAAATGTGGATGTTGAAGAATTCTGAAGATCTACTTGACATCTTAAAGAGCAGATCATTATTACACTGTAACCATATGTAAACTTTTGACTTCCATCTTGACAGCTGTAAAGGAGGGCCTTCAAAATGTCGTGATATTTGCTTTACAAGAAGTGGTGTCATCTTAAACTGCAGATCATTATCACACTGTAGCAGCATTTAAACTTTTGACTTCTCCACACCTTATACTACCATTCCTCATTAACAACTACAATTTTGGCTGAAAGATTTTATTCATAGACGTGTTTCTAAAATAAGAACAGTGAACGAAGATATATATAGGTACATTGTTATAGGTAGAGAACAAGATTACTTTGTGAAATATGACTCCGAAAATATACAGAAGTAGTTATTAAAATGTTAGATTTTCTGGTCGACAATATAATTTTCCAGTTTGGAGGACTTTCTCGGGAAGTCCTTCTGTCGTCCTCGGGATTCTTCTTCGGTTCCAGGATGGCCTCTGGACTCTTCCTAGGCAAGGGGTTTGACCTAATACCTAATACCTAAAACTTAACACCACAACACCCTCCCCCTCTTGAAAAAGTAGGTCTTATCCTTAAACTGACCAAGGAGGGTTCCCGAGTTCAAATTTACTGTGGTGTGCTTAGACGACGCTTTGTCCCGTATAAACGGGGTAAGAAAAACATTTCACAGTCACTTTTTCTCAAGTTTCACTAAATTCAACATAGTTTCTCTAAACTTCACTATCTATATTTAGCTATATACTACATCTTCAAGTTTCTTACTCTCACTTTATATGAAGTATTCACTTGATCTGTATGAACTTCAATTTGGTATATACTATAACGCATTTTCTTGTCTCCAACTATGGTACATTCACATTTCTATATAATCAAATTCACAGTTAACAGTTATAACAATCATTTATTGTGATGCAAAACTCTATTTACATTTCCTTGAAACGACAGCGACGACGTCCCCCAACCGCCAACAGTTTTCATTCTACTCCCTTGTGTCACATCCAACAATTTTTTCCTTTGTTAGAGTCTCATTCTTCAACTATTCAACATTGTTTCATACGTTAAATTTTTCAATTCACATGAAGTCCTATGTAAATATTTTTGTATTCTTATTTTTACGAAATGTCATACGCAAAATATTCAAATACTGTCAATATTACGTAATTTATCATAATTTCTTATGTAAATTAATATTTCTGTTCTATCCTTAGCATGGCATTAGTTCCAATGTCACTTATACATCATACATCATATTAATAGTTCCATCAATATAAATATAACTCGGCTAACAATCATTCCCTATTTTAACACTCAGTCTCTTGATAGCCTACATTTCTGTTGGTAGTTAGATTTCTACGGGACGTTTCGATCTATTTCACATCACAGTTTCAAACAAGTTCAAGTTATTCATTTACTCAGTACTCAAGACGATACAATACAAAAAATTCAACATGATGATCAGTTTTTACTTTTTTTCTTTTTTTTCTGAATTAACTATGTACACTGTACAATCTATCGACAAGACATTAAAATTCATATCCATACACGTCTAAGAACAGTATCATATCCATATCCATATCTGTGTATTAACAACATAATATCCATATCCATACTTGTCTATATACAACAATTTTAATTCAGTTAAACATTAAAATTACCATTCCCTTTTCATCACTCATTCTGCTCGTTTACTATACGTTTCAACAATCATTAAAAATTATGGACATTCATCTCAGTATGTATATTCATATTTACAAGTTGTACCATAAATTATCCTGTTTGTTATGCTTGTTCATACTTCAACATTTCTAATGTTTCAAATTCATACTCTGATGTACAATTACAAATTGATAAAAGATGGATGGTTAGTCTGTGTGAGTTAACCAAATATCAAATGTAAAGTAAATCCTTGAACACTCAACTTATAAATATGTGTCACACAGTGTTTTTATCTGTATGTAATATTTTTACACGGAACCTATAAAACTGACACACATTTATTTTTTGACTGAATGTGTCCCGTGTTCACGGGGAGATTCGACTTTCTAATTCCCGAATAAACTATAGGTGTCGGACACACCGGACAATGATATTCTCTTACAGTTTTTCCTTGCTCCTGTGTTATATCAACACACTCCCCGTGATACCACTCATCACACAAGTCACACTGTATCATGAAAGTGGCTGAATCACCCTGTCCACACACATAGAATGTTTCTTCAGCCACTTCGCCTATATTTTCACCTTTCTCTAACCTTTCCCTATCCTTTCTAATCCAAGCCGGGAATTTTCCTGTCCCTACATAGTTTCATTCTATCGTGGTTAATTTTCATCACTTTACTCTGCATTTTTACTTTGTAAACATACGAAGTAATTTTCTTGACCACAATGGCTGGACCTTTCCATGGTGGGTCCAATTTCTTACAACGGCCTTTTGGAGTAGCCATCTCCAAAACGTACACAAAGTCACCTACTTTGTACTCTGATTTTCTAACATTCAAGTCATAGGCCTTTTTCATATATTGCTGATTAGTCTCCAGTTTTTCTCTTGCTATCTCATGCGTTTTCTGTATGACTTCCTTTAAACGTTTCACATATTCTTGTTCTGTTTCCTCATTTTTCCTACTAATTTTCCCAAAAACAAGGTCTGTTGGTAAACATATTTCACGCCCTAACATCATCTGATTAGGGGTCATTCCAGTCATCCTATTGACTGACGATCTAATAGCACTTGCTAATTGTGGTAAATACTCACCCCAGTCTGTTTGGGATTGATTCACAAAACATCTTACACTATCCATAAGTGTCCTGCTAAAACGTTAAAACTTGTCCATTAGCAGACGGCCTATAAGATGTTGTTCTCGTATTTTGTATGCCTAGTGTCTCACACACTGATTTGAATAGTTCACTTTCAAAGTTTCGACCTTGGTCACTATGAATAGTAAACGGACATCCAAAACGAGCGAAAAATTCGTTCACAGCAGCTTTAGCTCTATCCTGTGCAGTTTCTGACGGTAGTGGTACGATGTCTACCCACTTAGTGAATTGATCTATCATACTTAAATGTTTGTATTTCCATTTTTCGTAGCTGGTAACGGTCCAAGAAAATCTATATGTACTCTCTCCATAGGACAACCAGCATGGAAATTGGTCATTGGCCATTTCTGTTTTCTACTAGCCTTTTTGCACAAGTTACACTTTGGACATGTTTTAACATAAAGCTTAATTTGTTCATTCATTCTGTACCAATAATACTTCATTTTGATTCTTAACCTCGTGCGGTTAACACCGGCATGGCGTGTTAAAGGCAAGTCATGATTCAATCTTTAAATTCTTGTGGAATGACTAATCGTTCAAAATTTGTTTTTGTCATTTGCCAAAGTAGTCCTTTTTCGTCTAAAAGAATTGCTCCTTGTTGATAAAATATCTCTTAGCTGCAGGGTTTGCTAATTGCAAAACTTTTTCGTCTGGTTCTTTCGCATTCTCAAGCCATTTTCTTATAATTTTCAAATCATTGTCACGCTCTTGTGCTTCCCTTAACTCTCTAAACGAGTACTGAGCTTCCGACTCAGTTGAGTTTGTACCGTTATTAACGGTATTTACGTTAATACCAACTCTCTCATAACTCGAAGTACTGATTTTCAATGGTTCAACTTTTTGTGTTATTTCTGCTGTTTCATCACTCCATAACCATTGATCATTTTCCAAAGAGTCTTTTTCAAAGAAATTTCTGTAATCCCTTATTTTCGTTGCATTTACTGAAGCAAACGGTACTACACTGTCTATTTTTGCAAATTCTTGCCATTTTTCATGCACTCTCACACAGTGTTTGCAACAACCACAGGGCAAGTTCTGTGGTTCAATGAAAATTGACATTTCATTACATGGTTTTTCTATTTCTAATCTAGCACATCTGCATAAATGTGTTTTTCCCTGCTCTATACTCAATTGTCATATTATACTGATTCAATATTTCTAGCCATCTAGCTAGTTGTCCTTGTGGCTCTTTAAAATTCATGAGCCATTGCAAACTGCTATGGTCCGTTCTAACCAGAAATTCACGGCCTAGTAAATAGTGTCTAAAATGTTGAGTAAAACGTACAATAGCTAGCAACTCCTTGCGGGTTGTACAGTACCGCCTTTGCGGTGACGCAAGAGTAAAACTACCATATGCTATCACTCTTTCTACTCCGTCTTAAATTTGTAGCAACTCCGCTCCTATTGCACTATCTGACGCTTCTGTGTCGAGTATAAATTTCCCAGCAACTGTTGATAATGTCAGATACGAGTTGTTTGTAAAGCTTGTTTTAAGGTGTCAAAAGCTTTTGTGTGTTCTTCTTTCCTATCAAACGGACTTTTTCCTGTCAACTGAAATAATGGTTTTGCAATTTCTGAATAATTTTGAATAAAATTTCTGTGATAATTAACAAAGCCTAAGAATTTTTCTACTTATTTTGTGTTATTTGACATTTTCCAATCTTTAATTGCTTCTATATAATCATCGCCTATTGCTAGTCCATTTTTGAAACTTTTCTACCTAGAAATGTTAGTTCTTTCTTGCACAAGTCACATTTGTGTGGCTTCAGTTTGATTCCGTAACTACGGAACTAACTCCAAGTTTGTAAAATGGTCTTCAAACGTTTTTCCAAGGACTAGTATGTCATCTAAAAATGCTAGTACTCTTCGCCAATTCAATCCACGTAAAACTAAGTCCATAGCTCTAGCGTATGTAGAGGGGGCATTACACAACCCAAATGACATTCTGGTAAATTGGAAACGTCCATATTTAGTAATAAAAACTGTTTTAGGACGATCCTTTTCTCTAATCGAAATTTGATAGAATGCGTGGTTAGCATCTAGCTTACTGAACCATTCATTACCCGCTAATGTGTCTAAACAGTCGTCAATGAGCGCTAATGGAAAAATGTCTTTTTTTGTCACTGCATTAAGCTTTCTATAGTCTATAGCATAGCGGACTTTGCCGTCAGATTTGCGGATCAGAACAGGCGGTGAAGCCCATTCAGAAATAACCGGTTCAATAACTCCAGCTTTTTCCATCTTTCTAATGTGTTGTAACTCCTCATCAACAAAGTGTCTAGGTGATCTCCTCATTCGTTGTTTTATCGGTAAGGCGTCGCCTGTATCAATACTATGTTCTACCCCTTTGAAATAGCCAATATCGAATTCATCTTTCGAAAATACGTCTTGGTAGTTCAGTAACAATTTTCTAAGTTTGTCTTTTTCATATTCATTTAGGTGTTCACTAGAAATTTCTTACAAATTTTGGAGGAGTTCCGTCAATGCGGAGATTTGCCCTTCATAGGTGTTTTTCACTGGAGTAACTCCCTCAACTTTTTCTGCTTTTCCTATTACAGTACCTTTTGCTATTGTCACTACTTTGTCCGATGTATTGAGTAAATCCAAACGAGGTTTCATTTGATTTTGATAAACACCTCTAGATAAAGAGATAGATTTCTCCTCTATTTGCTCACTGTCTTGTTCAACTACATAGTGTTCCATACGTCTGTCAAGTTCACCATTGACATGTACTAATGAATTTGGCGGCAATATTGTTTTGTTTGGAATTGAAACTTTAGCAACAACTGGAATAATTGCAGTTTTATCTGAGTGTAATTTGAATTCTTGACCATCAATAACCATTTTGGATTCTCCAATATCAAAAGCAACGTTGTATGTAACCATAAAGTTTAACCCTAATAGCATATCATCAGTGATTGCAGTATTTACTACAGTTTCTCTGAGAACTGGGGGTTTCGATTTCAAAGACTGATAAAACTCCGATATAATTGACACTTCAGCAGCTGTGTCAACTGCTGCTTTAACTGGTGTACCCATAACAACTAAATCAATTTTCAATAATGAAGGGCCACTCATTTTACCTACTGTTAACGACTTATCTTCCATAACCTTAATTTGGGTTGTTGATTCAGCATTCATTCTGTCTGTGAGGTTGGGGTGGGGCCGTGGTAACGGCGGTTGATTGTGTTCACTCACCTCGGTCTCTGTGCCTAACTTTGGGCCTTTATTCACTTTTTTACCCCTTTTGTTTTTTCGCGTTTTACCCTTTTTTGATGACGTCATAGTTCCACATTCACGTGTTACTGTTCTGATTTCTGGGGGATTGTGTTCACCAGTTTTAGTTTGAGTTTGCTTTAATACACTTAGCTTATTGTCTGACCCTCTAGCATTGTGTTTTGGGCATTCCCGGGCAAAATGACCAAATCCTGAACAATTATAACATTGTACATTTCTCTTTCTTAAGTTCACATTGTCCCTATTTCTGTTATCTTGATAGTCCCTATTTCTATTATCTTGATAGTCCCTATTTCTGTTATAGGTATTGTCTCTATTTGTGTTATAATTGTTTCCGTTACTAGTATTGTCTCTAAATCGATTGTTTACACTGTCACTCGGTCTAGTATTGACATTGTTTCTACTTGTGTTATTAACCTGATTTGCGTTTTGCTCTACCTTCCTTAATTCTGTACGCAAGTTTTGAACATTTGATTTGACATCTTCAATAATTGTTTGTAAATTACCTATTGCCAGTTTTACACTTTCTTCAATTACATATTTTATATCTGTCATTTGATTTTCAGATTGTTTTTTCATTTGAGAATTTGCTGTAGCAACATTGATATAAATTTCAGGATTATCAACCTCAGCCTGAGCCTCTCTAGTCCGACCAGTCTTACCAAATATTGCTTGATTTGTATGTTATAACCATTTCATGCGTTCAAGAGCCTCTTCTACTGTTTTAGGCTGCAAAGATGCAGCCGCACTGCCTACTTGTTTATCATTGCACCCTTAACATAATTTTGTAACAACCTGTGTTTGTACATTTTCAACGGGCAATTATTATTATTAGTATAACTCTTTTGTTTTCGAAATACAAATTTAGTTATTCAAAAAACCAATTAAACAGTATAATCATAAAGACATAAACTTCAACCTAAAATCTTTGCTTTTTTATTTTATATATTTTCATTCACACATGTTTTTATTTTATTTTTTATTATTTACTTTTAGTCCCTATACAGTCCTCTTGTATCTAATCCATTTGGTCCCTCCTACAACGTACTACTGATTGAAATACAAGTATTTGAACTAGATAGGGACTGACATGGGGATTTATCACATTCCGAAGTGTGGTGACTGATTCGTTATCTCGGACTATACAGATAGAGTCATATCATTCCTCTATCACCACGAAAATAACGCCAACATGAAATAACGGTAAAAATGGCGGCCGGCATGAAATTTAAAAATCACCTGCATCAAATTGTGCTTTTTCTAATTATACCTACATCAGGTAAGTTTTCATTGTTTTTCTACACATGTATGTTACTTTACAAATATATTGTTTTAACACCAGGTATTGTAAAGTAAATATATACTTGTACAGCATCGAGAGAACTCGTTTTAAAGCAAATTCAGCAAGTATCTCTAGTCTTAATAGATCCCGCCAAAGAGGTCATCTGAACTAAGACGATAGTTGTTTTGCAAGTGAAAATATTTACAACCGATAAATATAAACTGTTCCAGTTTAGAAGAAAATTTCCCCATTCTTAACAATCAAAGACTAAAATAGAAATCCAAAATACATTTGTAGCTACAATCATGAATTGTTTTGCAAATAACTAAATACCGAAGTGGCTGTGAATTTACTTTCTGCATTTGCGCATTTCGACAACTTATGTCTCTTCAGTGCAGATAAAATCTAAACGTTTGGAAGACAGTAAACTCCAAGATATTTAAAAACTGATAGAGAACAAATTACCAATATGATCTAAAGAACAAATAACCAGTATGATTAACCAATATGATCTAAAGAACAAATAACCAATATGATCTAAAGAACAAATAACCAATATGATCTAAAGAACAAATAACCAATATGATCTAAAGAACAAATAACCAATAATATTAACCAATATGATCTAAAGAACAAATAACCAATATAATCTAAAGAACAAATAACCAATATGATCAAATGAGGGTAATAACAAAATTACCAAACAAAATTATGAAGGGCCGAAATATAAAGGGAAAAGGACAAAGCAGATGCAAAACCACATGAAATTTGTCAACCGTAACGGTTCTGACTTGGTATAGGCATTTCAACAGAAATTATGGATAAGGGCGCTAAACTTCCCGTTCAATAGACCATTTGCCAATTCAAACGGAATTCCCGAATCTGACCTCGCGTTTTACAAACTTGGACAAAGGGAAGCAACTCTAGACCGGACAAACACGGTTAGTTTCCAACGTAAACTAACCAAAATGTAAAAATTATTTTCTCTTGACCTGTAAGCATTCCAAACCTCGACTTTGGTGAACTTTATCAAAATAATATGACCTTTTATGTGCCTGTTTGATTTGCTTTATATCCCAATAGATTTCATATACCAGAATGCTGATTTATAAGGGTTTCTTCGGTAAATGTGACAACCTGTCCGGTGTCACGTGACGTTGATTGAGTCAAAATTTTAAAGAAAGGAACCAAAGTCGGTAATTGGCAAATCACCTATTGTGGTTGTGTCCAGTAGCAATAATTAGCGTTATTGCATAATAACTAAATACCGAAGTTAAGTTTCTTTATGATACGTTCTATATTTGTACCATTTATAGTTTAAGAGGCATATATAGTATAACTTGACATCGATTTTCTATTAATTGTTTTTATACCAAAAATGTAACTGAGAGATATATTATTAATTTGATTTGGCTAAATTTGTCCTCCTATATTGAGTACTTTTTTTTGACTATTTTTTTGATTATGGCTTTCCATATTATTTGTTTTAATGCTGCTGATGAGAGACTACTCTTTGAAACACGTGTACAGCATAACAAAACTTGCTGTTTATTTTGCAACTTTGGTATTTTTGTATTATTAAACTAGGGAGCAAGGTTGATTATGTACAAACAAAATTAGATCAAAGTTAATACAGATGAACCCTATATTAGATCATTATTTAACAAACCTAGGCCTTTACTTACATATGTATATGACAGTTTAAAGCACACATTACCCCCAATAAAGTAAATGACTCCAGTGGTTGCTGTAAGCTGCCATCTTTATCTGTCTGTAAAATTACTGCATTTTAACATCAAAGGAATATATTAAAAGATCTCTAGTAGAATGTTATCTGAAGAGATCTTACTAAAAATATTTATTAAAGGGTGTCAGAATTAATTAAGGTATAGTAAGAATCCATGCTTTGCTTACTGGAACCAAACGACTATGGTCTTTCCTGGACCTCGTCAAAAGTATGGTTTTCCATGCCGGGAGATATATTCATTGATGTTGCATCAATGTTTAGGCAATATCGAATATGTAGAACTAAAATTTACTGCAAACTGGGAAGTTTTTAATGTCATAACCACTGGGTTGATTCCTCTGCTTATGGACTGTTGGTCCTCGAGGGTATCTTTAGCCCAGTCATCCAATGCGTTGGTGCAGGCCTGGACATTTTTGAAAAGTAACAAAATCTTTAGTTTATAGACGTTTGATTAAACTAAGAACTGTCTCTTTCGTACAAAGCTCTGTCCTTAGCTGATTTTGGCGTTATTTTTTAGGCCTACATTATACATTCAGAATGTTTTTATTGAAATCTCTTGTTTGACATAGAGAATTAACAACAAAATTGCAACTTGAAAACGTGTTCTGTCGGGTGATGACATTAAGAAATTATGAAGTTCAGTTTTAATTTTCAAAATGCAACTTCAATGTATTTTTTAGATAGTTAACTATAGTTTAAAAAGGCAGGCTAAAATGAAACTTGAGGTTTATTTTTGTGAACATACGAGATTTTTTTATCTATAAAATTACTTGGGGTGTTATCTTGTAATTCTTAAAAAGAACATTTTATAGTTTGTATGTTAGGATTTGGGAAGAGACAAATGTATAGCCATGGCATTGTAAAACAGATCAATTGATCAAGGTTCAGTTTACTGTTATTCATAATCAGGTAATCAGGTTACAAGTAAAACCTTTTATTAAAATTATATATAATATTTCCCATTTTGTAAATTAAAAATTTCAAAATGTATCTATAACTTTTAAAATTTATAGATACATTTTGAAATTTTGAATTTACAAAATGGGAAATATAACAATAATACTAGAAGTGGCTCAAGCTGCATTCATGCCAAATGGGTTCAGCTTTCCCTTTTCAGTGTGCTTTCCCCTTGTGCCATGGCTTTATCAGGCAAATGAATTTGTTTTTTCTCAAATCCATCACCTGACCCAGCATTATTTTGACCTCCATGTATCAGACAAACTTGCGTTCTGTTTAGTTTGAAACAAGATCTCGAATAAATGATCCGATAAATTATATATCAGATATTCTCCATTGATGCAGCAAGACCAACATCTTTCGAAAACTCTTAGGTTTTGATTTTAAACATTGTATCTCAATAAATGGTTTACAGATTAACCAAAAAAAAAACTGCATTGAGCGAAAAAAAGAAGAAATTCGTCGTTTACTTTGTTTTTCTTCGTAAAGATTGCATACACCGTAAATAACATCTTTTCATAGCAAAGGCATATTTCCCCCTCAGTCAATCCATTGAATAAATATACTAACAAAAGTACTTCACAATATTTACACAATAAAAGTTATCACTGAAATGTATAGATTTGTCCGCGACAGATTATAGAAATGATAACCCCAAATCAATGATTCATATCACTTAAGCCATAATATGAAAACAAACAGATAACGCAAAACCCCTGCACCGTGTAAATATACACTTTGGTGGGTACTACAAAATTACAATTTAATAAACTATTTTAATATCTATCTTATTTTTACACCTTATAAACATTATTTAAACAAATAAATGCAATTAATGGTAAAGGAGATGTACATAATAACAATTAGGAATACCTAAGAAATACTGAATGACAGAATGTTGGGAAAATTTAAGCAATAACAGTACATTATTTGAATACCCGAGGGCGTCAATCGTAGTTTTGATGCCCTCGGGTATTCAAATAATGTACTGTTATTGCGATTCTAATGCAAATAAACGAGTTCATGTTCTATTTCTAACTTGTGTAATTGTAAACATACAAGGAACCAGGCAACAGGGAACCTACCCTGTCCCAGGAATTGACGGTCAATTCTGCCCAATCAAAACTTCCGTTATATAAATGTCGCATTAAAATATACCATTATTGACTTTGCTATAGGTTGCTACTGGGATTTATCAACCTGAAGAAAGTTATATTCACCTCGCTTTCAGCTCGGTGAATAATTGCTTTTTGAGAGTTGATAAATCCCTGTAGTGACCTATTCAAAGTCATTAATTGTTTTATTATATGATTATACATAGAGAGACAGTATTACCGTCAATCGATGAAAAAATGAAATTCTGTTTCGTTTCCTTTTCATTCTTTTGAGGATACTGACGATTTACATTGTATAAATAAAATTAATTTGCGTCTTAAATTAGGAAAAAGAAAAAAATAACAATAAATTTAAGAAATTTATTTAATAATGATGTTTTATCCTAAATTACGTTGACTATGGAAATCTGGAATTTTTATTTCTAGTTTTAGCCCATTGTAGGTTGACATGACGTTCCAGACAACCTGTGTGCTATTTATAGCCCGTTTCAGATTTACATAACATTCCATACAACCTATGAGCTATTTATATCCCATTTTAGGTTGACATGATACATACTCATTACTTTTCAAGCTGTTTTCAGCAAATCAGAAAAACAGATGAAATACAATAATGTAATAATTGTGTTTTACAGATTTGTTTCAATCTAAATTCGAGAGTATGTATACAATATCAATTTTGTTTGCCCTTATGCATGCAATGGTTTACGGTTAAAAACAAAATATTGACAATAGACAAGACACAATCTTTAGTTCAAGAAGAATGCAGTTTTGTACAGTGAATTTCAAAACAATAACACACTGGTCTCACTGCATCTGTTGCCCAGATACATGTAAGTGATTTCCTAGATTGATTTTTACTGTTAGTCTTTTTGCGTATTTTTTGCGACTGTCCCAAGTCAGGAATATTTTGGTCATAGGCTTGTCCTTGTCTTCTTCTAAAATTTTAGTTTCTCGATATTTGGGTTATTGGATGTGATTTGTTTGCATTCATTTATTCACTTTTTTTTTTACTTTTTGGGGGACCATTTTGGGCTTGCTATATGGTGTGAGGTTCTTCACTGTATTGAAGACCGTTCGTTGACCCTAGATGCTTTGCTTTGTTTTGTTTTGACCAGAACATGTCTCCTTGAATTTGCCCCATTTCCTTTCTTTTTCATATTATATTTTTGTTGTCTGAAATCATGAATTTAACGTGGATTAAGGAAATTCATTAATCTAAATGAGAATATTGTGTATTTTTATTCAATAAAATATTTCAATGTGTTTATTTGCAAGTTACTGATGGTCAACTGTTTCCATTGACGGGCCAGGATTTAACGAGAAGAGAGGATGCATTAAACCATGAGGTCAAGCTTCCAATTAACGTTGAGTTCCCTTTTAGGGGATCCAGATACAGCAGTCTCTATGTGAGTACATCTATTTAAGGGCCTTTCTATTTGTTTTTTTCCCATCTGATTTAGCAAAACTAAATAATTGACAAAAAAGTACTGAAGCACAAAAAGGGAAAACGTAAAGTCATACCCCCCAAACTCTGCAATCCAAATAAATACAAAGATACAGTATAACGCACACAGGCAAAACAAACAAACAAAAAAAGATCAATAACAAAAGCTAAAGCAACAGCAGTGAAGGCTTCCTTAAAACCGAAGGTATCATCAGAAGCTCGGGAAGTGTACAAAGAAGTTATTTGCATTTCGAATTTGCTTCCTTTGTAAACCTAATAGAAAACTAAATGTCCAAGTTATACTGAACAATTTTTTTTAAGTCGGGCAACTTGCAACACGTTCGTTGCTAAACGTATCTGAAAATACTCTTATTTTACTCTTTATAGAGAGCCCTAGAGGGATATAACCGCTCAAATTAAAAGTTACAAAGATTACATGACATTTTTAAATTGTTCCCCGTCAGATGTATAGATATTCGGTTATTGTTTTCCAAATGCTTTGATATGATCTGTCATGAAAAGACATAATTTGTCCAAATGGCCATATGCAGAAACCGAATAACAGCAACTCGATATTTTGCTTTTTTACCACTTCGCCGATGCCTCTGTTGGTGGATTGTTAGTCCCCGAGTGTATTCACCAACCAAGTAGTCAGTGTTTCTGTTCTTTAATGGAAACTTGCAGTATCTTTATTTTGAGAGTTTCGCAATTTCTAAAAATTGAGTAAGTCGGTAAACAGGAAGTAGATATTCAGCAAACCTGAAATCAACACTTGCAATATGGCGCATCTCTTCAAACTTGCATACAAAATTTCAAGTGACAGTGATTAGTAGTTACTGAGAAAACCGTTACGAAAAATCGTAACAGGCAGGCGGACGGACAGGCGGAAAACGGATAAAGTGATTTCTATATACCCCCTGAACTTCGTTCTTGGGGATATAATAATAGTAACTTCGGTATTTTGTTATTTGCAAAAACAATAAGTAGAAAATAACTAAATACCGAAGTCACTGTGAATTTGAATTCTGCATATGCGCATTTCGACAACTTATGTCTCTTCAGTGCAGATAAAATCTAAACGTTTGGAAGACCATAAACTCAAAGATGTTAAAAAACTGATAGAGAACAAATGACCAATATGATCTAAACGTAAAGCCAAAATCGGCTAAGGACAGAGCTTTGCATGTGGGAGATACTTTTTAATATTCAACAACATTTGGAAATTAATATAACATGATTAATAAATCTGACTTTGTATTTATAAATCAGGTGTCCAAAGATGGATTGGTGGGGTTTCATCCTAGTACTGTATACAGAGCAGAGGATTTTTCAACAACCTTAACGAGAGATGATCCTGCTTTCGTGGCGCCATTTTACTACCCAGCACAAGTTTTAAAATCTACCATAGATAGTAAGCTGTATAACGGACATGTATTATTTCGATATGGACCAAGCTCAGATCCTTTCAATATTCCGATTGAGGAGCTTTCAAACTATTCCTCAATTATTGTTCAATCTTCCGTTGGCATTAATGAGTTTACAGCATCATTTGGTCTGGTGGTCACGTGGAAGGAGGTGATATCAAGAAGTGATGTTGAGGCTGGGTGTAATCTCGCAACTTGTAAGGTAATTTACGAAAAGAATTACAGTCTGAAATTAGTTCAATAACTGTAAAAGAGAACATTTTCGAATAATTTTATTGAAACCTGCAAAACTTTATCATTTAATTTAGATAACCTCAGTTCCTCAGAAACGTCATTTTATACGTGAGAAGCATTCATTGTGCAACGCGGCAACACGGCAGCCAATATTTAAAACAACATTTAAAAAATTGAAATGCACATTTCATACAAACTATTCAAAAACAAACATACTGAATTCTGTTTGGCAAAAATCAAACGTTGATACAATTTTTTATTTTCAAAGACACTTTGTATGAAAATTGTCATCAAATACAAAGCATTTTATAAATACAGCCCTCATAGGAGGTGGGTATCAATAATTGTCAGCCTAGAAAGTGTTGTCTGACCGAGGGTTTGTAGGATTTTATAGTTTCTCTGATCTTTGTTGGTGGTGGAGTCGTTGTATTACTGTATTAGGATTTGTTTTCAAAATATATTTAGCAAACAAAGTTAGCAAACATAGTTAGTCGGCTTGCAAATGATATTAATTTTGGGAACAATAATTTTTCAGAACAGCACTTTCCAACTTGGTATGTTTACAGATGGAACCCAGAGTTTTGCTATTTTCAATTATATAGATATAAAAATGCCACCCAGTTCACGATAT
>MJUU01057726.1:45209-68230 GCA_002080025.1 Modiolus philippinarum | reverse complement strand
AGTTATTTAAAAAATAAAATTCTGTCCCATTGCTATACAATGCAAGTTATTGTTGAAATACAATTTTGCCAACCAAAAATTTGATTTTGTGACGTCACTGATTGGATTCGCGAACAAGCCTATTATTTAATGTGAGAGTAAAACTGATCTATTTGTAGCATGAGGTCAATAAGCTAGTCCGGCGTTATATTGTAAACTCTTAGGAATATACTTGGTCATGTGACCAACTTTGTACAAATCATAGCACTCAATAAAAATATAAGAAAATAAAATTTTTCTAAAAATTAAAATTAAATATACAGATGGGTGCAGACGCAACGTTCCAAAAAGTGCACTTAAAGTGAACTTGAAGTTAACTTTTCAAGTGCACTTCGCGTTCTTTTAGCTGTCGCAAAGTTCACTTTTTTTGAATAGGTAGCTATTCCATGACAGGTATTTTCGCGTTCACTAGTGAACTTCAATGTCGCGAGGATCACTATTTAAAACGAGGTTATCTTATACAGTTAGATCGCATTTTAAGCTTTAGTTGAGGTTATAAAAATTTATTTCCACGTAGCGTTCTTTTTGATAAGCAAATGCGAAAAAATAACAATGCAGTTATATATAAAATATAAAACATGTCAGATAATATTTTCCCGCTACAAAAATGAAACCGACAGTCGTGTAGAATTATAAGAACGTGTATTCCAGTCTCATGTAGGTCCGATTTTCAACGATTTTATTGACTAAATTCCGTTTCCCTCTTGCTTGAAAAGGCAAGCCGCACTTCCCGCGTATACCCCATTAACCCAATATTTATAACTGACAAAAAGTCAGATTTTCATTATGTGATCTAAATCTTTACAAATGACCAAAATAACTCATTTTTGAAATATTTTATTTTATTATATCCCTTTGAAGTAGTTAGTTTTATATGTTGTGATCTGGGACTAATATAATCATTAGTGATGTCATATAAATCTAATTTACATATGCAAATTAGCATTTTTGGTGGGCAAAGTCGTAGTAAGACCACTTTATAACAATGTAAAATAATTTTTTGATCTTTTGTCAAATTTTTATTATCCATCCGATTTTGGATCTGTAAAATGCATAGTAAACTTTAAGATTTTCATATTTTTTCTGTCGATTTACTTTTTTAAAATCTTGTGGAGAAAAAAATTTATGTGGTTTTAAAAATTGTCAAAATTATAAATATATATAAAATCTTCAGGTCATTGGATTCAAAGCAATGATAATGGATTTGTGTAGAATATGCCTTCGTTATCCACTGTTACGTAAAGAATGCAAGTTACTTCCCAGTTTTTTTTTTACTTTTTACAAGTTTCTGATATTTTTAAAGATATTTCCATAAAATCTAGGATTATAAATTCCATTAGTAAATAGCTGTTTGCTAGTCACGTCATATTTATATATCAAATTTTCATATCTTCTAGGCATTAAATAATTTATGAAATCTGTAACCTTCTTGTGAAAGTTTGGATGTGTAAGTAAGGTTACATTACCTAAATTCCTCAAGAGTAGAACAAATACGAGCGAATCGTACAAGTTTAGTATATGTACACGCGGTAGGATGGAGCACGAAATAGGTGTAAGGGGAAATTAGTAATAAGGAAATCAAAATCATCACTTTCATCATGAATATTAGTTTGTTTTACTTGAGTCAATGATGATACTACGATCCAGGAAAGGCAGTATTTATAATTATTGATTGATTTGTTAAATTTCAGTTGTTGTGGGTAAATGATGTCGACATAATCTATGAACTGGGGATTTTCAATAGTAAGGATATGGTCAATGTACCTGCTGTTATCACTGAAAATTGAAATAAGTTTATAACTTTTTGGTACAGTTCCATTTTGTTGTATTTTTTCTTGAACTCCTGTTCATAACAGAACAGAAAGGGATCTCTAATGAGAAGTGGACATTTTTTATGTTGCAGATCAGTTGTACATATATCAAAGGTGTACATGATATTTTAATTTTTATTTCCGATAATTAATGCCCCAAAAAATCAAAATCAAATTTAGGTCGTAAAATGATTATTAGGACACCCCATTGTGCTGCCACTTTGACAGCTTTCCTCTTGTTCACTGTGGAAAGGAATATTTTCGATAAAAAGGAGTCGCGACAGCAGTCACATATGTCACATATGTGGAATTGTTAGGATGGTCATGAGCCTAATGTCATTTCAGTTTGCTTCATCCACGTGATAGTTAAATGAAGATCATTCAAGTGTTTACAGTGTACCATGAACGAAAACTAAAAACAGGCGTACAAAAGAAATCGAAATTCTTATGTACAGTGTATATGTATGTACGAATGTACGCAAAATATCAAAGAACCTTCCTGCAATGTACGAAAACAAAGAGAAAAAAGGGTCATTTGCGATGCAAGAAAATAATCCTTTACCTGTATTTCAATGGTAATTAGAATATGAATTCCTTTTCTCATTACTATAAAAACTTATCATTTTGAGCATTCCAAAAAGTTCGATGGATTAACACATGCAAAGATATACTTATAAATACAAAATACCAAAATTGCAAAAGAATGTTCCATCTAAAATTTATATTTTAACTATTGATTTGACCCTGTTTCTATCCTTTCCATGCTGCTATTTTATTCTATTCTTTTTTAGTTGTGTTGTTGTATTTTTTATGTGTACTTTTGGCATTGTCCTCCTCTAGTTGACTATCTCACGATTTTATTTATTCAATTTTTCGTACATGCATCATTAATTCGATTTCAATTTGTCTGATTGTGAATTTACATTACTGACTAGTACCTTCATGCAGTATATAGGTATCGCAGTGAACACGATATTATGGAAAAGTGTCTCCATAACATGCGTTTATCGCTCATTATCATACTAGGAAAACGTTTGAATTGACCCTGTAAGGTTTATGGCCATCATCACGACTTGTTTGGCCAATATAATGTGACTGTCTCACAACATAGTAGTGAAACACTTACATTACGAAATAAACTTGTTCCTGGCTACGATCTTTGCTTTGAACAAATCATACTTAACAAAATGCGTGATGCATGCCTCGAAGGTCGACCAACCATCATTTTTCTCGAGGCTGTATTGAAATTTTGTGTGCTAGGCCTGTTTGGCCTTTATCTCATATTCCATTTTTGGCATGATATTGATGAAATATTACTATAGTGGAAAAAGAAACAAAACAAAACAAGCAATATTTTTCATTATACCTAAAAAATATTAAATCATGATCCTTTTGTTGTCTTGTGGTGGTGCATTTAGATATTTATTATGCTTGGCCTGTTTATATACCTCTCAAGTGCGTCAAGGAATGTCTGAACGTAATGAAACTACAGGTGCTGCATTGACCATGTAATGCGATAAATAATTGGCATTATAATATTTATCTTCCTTGTTTAAGATTTTGGCAAAATTGAGTATGTCTTGAATATATGTCTGGATTTAATATCATGCTCATACAGACTCCAAGATTTAAACATGATTAACAAGAGCGTGTAAGAAACTATAGGTATATTATAAGTTGTTTCAAATGCATATAATCTTTTGATCGTTTTATGCTAATTAATTAGACGAACGTTCGTGGAAATAAAACACATGACATTCTAAATGCTAGAGGAAATTACATTGTTAATATTTAAACAAGATTAGAAGAAATTCCAATATAAAAAATTTCTTAAGATATTTACAGATCGTTGAATGGTACATTTATACTCAGTTAAGAAAAATATGGATTATTGCCATTAACGTTAGTTCAATAAGTGCTATTATAAAAAAGATTAAACCATAGAATAAGTACAAATGAACTCCAACTCAAATGTTTAATCTAAAGAGAACTGCTTCAAAATATCTAGTAAACCTGTGAATCCTAATTCTAATGCAACATTTATACAACGAAGGTTTTGATTGGCCAAAACTGACCGTCAATAGACCATATCCAAGTTCATGGTCTGCACTCCCTAATTTATACTTTTAGACTGATCCCGGTGTGGACAAAAACTGGTTCCCAATTCCTTGATTTAATGAGCTCTAAGGAAAATAGAAATATTCTAACGTAATTTTTTTTCAAAAACGGAATTTGAGAAAATCAAAGTTGCCATCATGAGAATCAAAAGGAGTAAAACATTTTGGAACGTTTCATTAGAGATATGGTCAAAGGAAATAAAATATTTTTGTCAGTGATAGGCAACTGATTTCATGGTTCTTAAGTAAATTAAATGATAGTATAAAAGAAAATATTTTTATATCAGATGATTTTAAAGATTCAATAATCAGTATAAAATCACTTAGGATTAATTCAACTAGATCTGTGTGAATAAAACACCTACTTTGAAGTCTTGAATATTTGTGGTTGTCCACATCCAAGACAGATAACTCTTACAAAGTGATAAATTAGGGAGTGCAAACCAGATCCTACAATGAACCTGGATATCACCTATTCCACCATCTACACTCCTGAGACAGAGTAGGTTCTCTGTTAGTCTGATTCCTAATATGATAACAAATACAATATAATCGTTTAATTGCATTAGAATCGCAATAACAGTACATTATTTGAATACCCGAGGGCGTCAATCTTGATTTGAGGGTCAAAATATCCGCTACGCGTGGCCTGTAAACTGCATTTGACAAACCTGTCACCATTACTTCAAAACAAGTCAGTTCATGTATACCTTTATGTGCAAGATATATACTTTTTGCTGTTATTAATACAACGGGATGCTTGTTCTTACTGATAATCATAATCTTATATTCACTCCTATTAAGCTGAGACCTCTGCGAACACTTCAGGTAAGAAGAGTTCGAGTATAATAGGTTTAGTCCTTTGGACAATGTTAAGCCTGTTTGAGAAAAAAATTAAACAAATTCTTTATTTGACCTGACATTGGAAAACGTTTTTGTCCGATTCAGGATAATGCTTAGGTACGAGTTTTTTTTACATTTGAAAATTTACCTTTACCTAAACATTACCTAGCTTAACAGGGGTGGTATTCGATATTTACTGCATTGTTTTCTTGTTATGTCTTTGTTCCTTTGTTTTTGCGACGTTTCCATTGACCTGGGATTGTCCGTTTTAGAACTTCGGTATTTGCTATTTAGATGGACGGTTCGTTTCTCAGTTACTTTGTTACTTCTAATTTGTGGTGTAAAGTGAAGGCAGAAATAATAGATTAAATTTTCTTTACCTGTTAATTTAATGTTTGTTGATGATTCCGCATCCGTGAACTCAAAAAACATGGATGTAGCATTGTTCGACAATAAGCAATGAATTTCGCTCAAACCAGTGCTAGGGACCGTCTTGAACTTACTATGGGTAATGAAAGATTCTCATTGTTGAAGGCTTCATGTTTTACCTGAAGGTGAGTAACAACAATACAAGCGTTGTTCGTTCCATTGCTTGAGTTTACCATGAATTTGTACAGACTTTGTCCTATGTGCATTTCCTTCATGTCCTTTCACTGGTTATTTAACCTCAGTGTTTAGGAAAATTTATTTCGACAACTCAAAAAACATGAAGGGCACCCATAAAAAAACTAATAAAATTTTAGCTTATTAAAGGCTGTCTTATATTAGTGTGTTGTAAAAAAAAGAACACTGTTAAATATGTTTATTCAGTGAAAGATATATTGTGCGGTTATACGGATGTAAACTTGGATTCTATTGGCTGATTAACCACCTGCTAAATAACCGTGTCCGCCCTACACATGACAAACAATAATCATGATAATGTAGTGTTTCACCTACATGAAGACCAAAGTCATTCAAAAGCGTACATATAAGAATTGTACATAAGGACAAAATTCACAAACATGCAGTAAGCATGGATAAATAAACATATCGTAATTAAAGTTTACCATAGTTTACTTCCACGTAATGTATAAAACTAATTTCAGCCTGATATTTACAGTAAAAAATACATTTATACTTGGAATAACATGTAAATTATATGAAATATTTTATTTGCATTCATTTTCAAAGGTTTTCGCTCCATGTATTACGAAAACGCCATGTAAACTTTTTACAACATGAAAAATCAATCATTCGGCTGTGTATTGTCCAGAGTACGCGGCCAGTCGACATAGCGTTTATGTGTATAATCGTGTAGTTTAATGTAGGTCATTTTGTAATTATCGTTTTCTTAGTTAAACACAAACAGGTTTGCATAACCGCAGAAAAATGTTATCATGCATTGAACCAACTAATATGATTATTTAGATAGTATCGAATATGGTTGAACGGCGCGACCTGAAGGTCGCTTGCCGTTCAACGATTTTCGACACTATCTAAATAATCATATTAGTTGGTTCAGTGCATTATAACTTATAATACATGAAAGGAGTAGGTGCGGTAAGGCCTTATTTGGCCTCAAAAAATAAGACTGCTTATATTCATAATATTTTTTGTTGAAATGTTCAATGGATATAGCTTAACAGATATCAGAAAGATTACTCAAGTATTGATGTACGGTTACAGAGTTTTGCAGTGTAGAAAATTGGACAAATTGCACATTTTGTCAAAAAATGACAAATTTGACCAATTTTGACTACTTTTTCTTAAGAGAAAACATAGAGCACATGCAAGAACCACAAAAATATTTATATGGGAGGTCCAACGCATCTAACATGAAAGAAAACATTCAGGTGCAACTTTAAGAGTCGCCAAAATTTCGGGCCAAATCAGCCTCTTATCGCACCTTGTCCTTTAAAATTGCATATTATATAAAAGGAGCATTATTCATACAACCAACAAGCGTTCAAGTTTACAATATACGAGCCGTTTTTCCCTTATTTTTGAATTTTAGGTAAACATTGCATATAATAACCTTTCTAAACGGAATGTCTTTCACATTTTTTAACAAAATAAGAGAATAAAGGAATGAAATGTGTTTTGTGCAATATCAAAAACTGTTTGACTTTCATTTTGATAATAGTAAAGCGGCAATTTTCAATAAAATTTTTCAGGTGTAAAAAATGTGCCATTAACAACGGGGACATTATTGATTACTTAAAATTTCCCTTATTACGTCACATTATTAATGCCTTTGTGATTATTTTAATGATAATTACAATGTATCTAACTTTACACCTGCATTCTGTGCAACAGTTTTGCACTGATCTTCCTCAGTTTAAACCTCTTTACTGTTTCTTTTTATTTGCAGGTGACCTTACAATTAACCCAAAATTTGCAGGAATGTTCGGTGGCAATATTATCGAAATTTCTGGCCCATGTATGCCGAGGACTACACAAAATGTTAGAGTAAGATGCAGATTTGGGGGACAAGATGGTTTAGTTACTTTTGGTACCAGAATCAACACTATGAAAGCTAGATGTTACGTTCCTACAATGCAGACTAGAGGCTGGGTTTCGGTAGAGATGTCGACTTCGGCCTACAACGATAACAATTATCCGTACAAGACAAATATTATGATAGGTACTAACACTGAATTCTATAGTTATGTCAATGATTGACTTCATAGACTGAATCTACACCAAAGAAAACTCACTCCTGGTGTTGTTTATATCAAGGATTTCTTGAAACCTATTTTTTTTTAATAAGCATCGTATTCTTATTTAAATGATGGTTAAAAGAAATTTACAGGTCAGCGTGCTTTTAACGGAGATACAAGACAATACAGATTTGCGGGAAATGCATTTGTCCTTAATTTTACATAACTATTTTTTTTACTAAAATGTATACCAAAGGTTTTTTAAAACTTGTCAATTGTTTTGATTTGACCTATAGGACATTCATGGAATTAAAGCTTTTAAGTGTGCAAAATTCTATAAGCTATTGTACTGGAATAAAGTAACGGAGGAGTTCCTAAGTCTGACATAAGTTCAAAAATGTAATTAAATAGCGACTTTAAAAGTGATTTACGGGGGTTTTACTATCATAAGATTTGCTACTGGAATAAAATACCGAAATTGCCGAAAATATTATTCCAACAAATGACCACTTCAAAAGATATGGATCTTCTCTGCATATTAAACCAAAGAATTTGACTAGTTGGTGTAATAAAGTGTTGAAACAATCACCTATGCAATGAGAGTTCGCATTGTAATACATTGATTAACTTGGTTGAAAAGTTATCTGCACATTCCTATTCAACATATCTATGCTATATGTATAGATTTATTGCTATATGAAAACTTGTATGTTGCTTATTAAAATTTACAAAATCATGAAATGCGATATAAATTTGAAGTGAACGCTTATCAATCAAACATGGCAGAAGTTCCGGATGTTCATTTACAGGTATAAAACATTTAAAAGTACATATAAGAAGGACACGTGAAATATTTTGAGAGACAATCTATTTGTATGCAAAATGCACGTAGAAAAATGGAAAAAAACTGCTGTTTTTGTTTCAGTATTTCCAGAGAGGGTACCTAGTATCGAAAAGCTATCACTCCCATATGATGGACCTATGAATGGCTGGAATGAAACAAATACAAATAGACTAAGACTCACGTGGAATGGTAAACAACTTACAGATGACAATAATGCACAGATAAATATCACTTTAATGGGATATAGGGAAACACAAAATCAGGTGAGTCATTGTTTTAATATGTTATAAAAGGTGAATTGCACGAAAGAAGAAAAGATTTCTTAGGTAGGATCACATACAAGTCCTACAACGTATATAAATATATACACGAAGAACGCGTTGTGATGTTTTGCTGAATATTTTAAAAGCATTTTTGTTTTGTTTAAGACAATTGACTTACAACTGTTTTATACAGTCTTTTTAAGTTTAAATTATCTGTATTTATCCTGGTCCGTGGTTTTCATATGTATGTGTGTTCGCAAATTTCTTTCTGTATCGTGCTTATGTGATTTTTTATATTCTGCTGAAGTGAAATATCCAGGTAAATCCTGCAATTTGATTGGTTACCTTGACAGGGGATATGAGACCGTATCCCCGTGGTAGCAGAATCACAATTTTTAAACGCTTTTAATAGAAAAATTATAACACTTCTAGCAGAATATAAAAGTTATTCGGGCTTCACAGGGGATACGGGTTCATATTCCCTGTCTGTGCCCTATATCCCCTTCGCCTAACGGCTCAGGAGATATAAAACACATACAGGGAATATGAACCCGTATCCCCTGTGAAGATTCCCGAATAACATATAGTATCTTTGTGTTTCTGATGTTTCAAATGTCTTTGGAATAAACGGTTAGATTCTTACTTACTTTACTTATATCTTAAATTAACAATGAAAGGATATGGGGTAAATGTTCACGAGGCAAAGTCTCTACAAACACACGATTAAACCAAGTAATAGAACAACGCTTTTATTGTTGTTCTTCATATTGAAGTCACCATGAGCCTCCCGAATATTTTTTCCAATATTTCTTTGTAAACCAGATATGTCGACTGCTTAATAATAAAAGGTAAAAAGTAATATTTGTTCTGGATGATATAAACAATATGTACAATATTAAAAGCATGTTTTTGGTAAAAGTAAAACTTAAAAACCGTCAGTCAACTTGATTTGACAAATTTTAATGGTTGATATGAGCAAAGGATAGCCCTTGAAAGCTTTGAGGCTTATCTCCATATTATTTCCATAGGGGTCCCGTTGAGTGTATTCAACCGTTTGATAAGGCGGGCTGATAAAAAGAGGAAATGAGTAATTTATTAAAGTTAAGGCAAACACTGGGTTTCATTTTCTGCCAGGTTTCTTATTCAAATATAAGATGATATTTAATTTTTTTTTTAATTGATCCAAATTATTGACTGATTTGATATCTGTTAATAAACAGATTACTCATAATGTTGTAGACAAAAATGGTACATTCGACTCCTTTTCTTTGGGAGAACAAAATTATTATTGCCAGATGTGTGTGATGCTTCCCTATTTGAAAAAAATGTATTTCATATAACAGGGACATGTGTTGTTAGATATTTTGTAAGCGTGATTTAATCGTAGCTGTTTAACTCTATTTTTCTGGTGGTCACTTAATTTGTCTTTTTCTCTCGTAGACTTCGGCCTTTGGCAACTCTGTTCGGTATTTTGTTATTTTGAAATTACCCCTATTCAAACTTAAAGGCTAGTTAATTCCGACTGGCGGATACAAGATTATGGTCCCACACTTTAAACAAATCTTACGTTTTATCTTGTGCTATCTTTAGTCGTTTTCAAGTTTTGGATATATCGGAAAACTAAGAGAAGCAACAATAATCAAAATTAACTGTTTTAGAGCAGATGTTAGTGTCTTTTTGGATGTCATTACATTTCATATAATACAGAAATCCTAGTTTTTCTAAAGTTTCCTTATTAAGAATCAGTTTGTACAAGACTAATGAATATTTCATTTTATTTCAGATCATCATAGAAAATTTGAAGTCACTTGGAAATGCCAGAGCATTATCAAATACATTTTCGTTCGACACAGCCAACATTGCATGCATGGGTTCTGTTTGCAATGATTTTGAAATAGGGTTCGTCAAAGCAGAGCTGCAAGATCCAACAAAGGCAACATCACATAGGTAAAAGAAATTATCTTATTTTTCTTATGATAAACTCTATATCTTCCTATTGCAACAAACCACTATTATTTGAAAATTACTATGCTTATATATTATTCACTAGAAACAAAACACTGTTGAGTGGTTAAATAACAGAGAAACTCACATTGTTTCGTAACATATCCTTCCATAAAATATTCATACAGGAGCTTGTCTTCTCATACAGCGTGGAGTTGGTAAAACAATCCCCTGTATTGTGATGTATGCGCTGTATTTCTTAGAAATGGTGTACATGTACATGAGATTATATCTCATGTGTACACTTTGTTTAAAGCTATTGTCGAAATTTATGTAAATTCTAAACCCTAAGTAAACGTTTAACTCCCTCCAACGTAGTTTTGTCCTTAGCTATATTTGATATTAGGGATTATTCGGATTTCGTTTGGTTTTATGCATTTGAAACATTTTTTTGAAATTGATTCTTATGTTTTGGTTCTAGTGCTGCTGACGAGGAATCAATTTCCTAAATGGCCATACAGCTCATTACAATTTAATGCAGCTGGAGTTTACATATGTGTTATGGTCTCATGTTCATTTACTCCATATCCTTTCGTCGAATATTTTATACAGGAGCTTGTCTTTTAATTCAGTGTGGAGTTGGTAAAGCAATTCCATGTGTTGAGATGTTTGCTCTTTATTTTTCTTAAGATTACTTGTGCATGAGATAATATCTCTTGTGTACACTTTGTTTATAACTTTTATATATATTAATGTAAAGTCTATATCCTAGGTATAGCAATCCCCATCGTAGTTTTGCCCCTAGCTATAATTGATATTCCTGATTATTCGGATTTCGTTTGGTTTTATGTATTTTAAACATTTTTTGAAATTGTTGATTTCCTATGTTTGGGTTCCAGTGCTGCTGATGAGGAATTTATTTCCGAAATGACCATACAGCTCATTAGAATTATTTGCAGTTAGAAATGACATACATGTTATGGTCTTATGTTTATTTACTCCATATCCTTTCGTAGAATATAGCATATAATAAATGAGGAACAATTGGTAGATCTAATTTTAATTAAATTGGAACTGAAAGGCCATATAACCTATTGCCATAAGGCGGCGTTCGTCGGCGTTGTCAGCTTCGTTAACCATTTTTTAAATAAATTTTCTCCTCTGAAACAGCTTTGCCAATACCAGTCGAATTTTACCTGAATAATTTTAATGAGTTCATAGGTCAAACAAAGTGGCCAATGTAACTAAAAATGGAACATAGGGGTAACTTGCTGTTTTTTTTTCAAATATCTTAAACCCCGTCAAAGATATCAAAAATTTAACTTAGAGATTAAATGTCCAGCATTGCAGTTTTGAAAAACAACAGATATACCATCTTATATCTCCTAAAATGACTGATAATTGCATTATATTATGCATTATACATTATATGATAATTATATCTAAAGCAGATATAATACTCTTTTATTTACTACATATTTTAGATTTAAATTATTTCAATCAGCCCACAGTATCAAGCAAAGAAGAACAAACTAAGTCATAAAATTAAGGAATTATTGAAAAAGCTATTTTATTTGGTTTTATTACATAATGACAGTGTTCTCATTGGAAGTATATAGATAACAAAATACCGAAGTTACTGTTAATTTTTGTTTCTGCATATGCGCATTTCGACAACTTATGTCTCATCAGTGCATGCGAAAATGCACTGGTGGGACTCAAGTTGTTTTCTATTATGGAAAAAATTATATTAAAGAATATTGAAGACTAGAACATTTGTCAGAATTCGATACTGATATGCACATCACCGAGCTTACACAATTTAAAAGAAAATATTAACATTTTGTGACAAATCACTATTGGTGTAAGGGTAACGTTTATTGCTTAGGGAAGGTATTGGGCTTAAGATGTTGGTTTTCTGTGAGCTCAAACCGTAGGCTTTATTTGAAACCCCTTTTTATAACTGGGAAGCACTAGTTATTGTTTGGATAACAAATATCAACATGTGCACAAAAAAACGAATTTCCAAAATTTCGTTACTAGAGTAAAATAAAATTAGTTTGTTCCTTGATTTTGCACAGGTAATGCTTCTGTTGACATGTTTTGGTTTGACAGTGGTATGGAAAACAATGGGTTTGATCGGGAGTTAGTTATTCCAGCAAATTGACTAGATATAAGTGACATGGTTTGGTTTGACAAGGGATAAGTGGAATGGAAAACATTGGGTTTTGATCGGGAGTTAGTTATTCCAGCAAATTGACTAGATATAAGATACCTAAAACTTGACTAGGAGAATTAACCTTACAGATAATGGCTTAATTGACATTGCTTTGAGTTGTTATTACTCCCCTTTGGGTCGTTGTCTCTTTGACACATTCCCCGTTTCCCTTCTTTTTTCTATTGAAAATTGATTGCACTTTACCTGTAATATATATACATCAAACATGGTGACTTCAAGATGAAGAACAACAATAAAAGCGTTGTTCCTTTTCTTGTTTTTACCATGTATTTGTAGAGACTTTGTCTTATGTGCATTTACTCCATATCCTTTTATTCACCATGATTTATTTCATAACATGCAATATATCAGTTTTATCGTTGATTTTAATTTATCTGCTCAATATCACATCTGTTGTATTTATACAGTAAAAAATGACTTGCAACCGAAGTATAAGGTGGCTGCAAACAACGCTTTAGTGTGCCCCACAATGCATCCATGCTTGGTGAGGTTTGTTAGTTGCATGCTCACCTAGTTGTAACACATGTTAACAAAGCTGTAATTATGAAAGAATTGTTTAACCGTAATAAAAAAAATTATATATTTTTTAATTGATTGACCTTTTTACCAAAAGTTTTATGCTCAGAAAGGCGAGTTTTTGAAAGAAGTGTTAAACCACAATCAGAAATTGAGATATCAAATAAATTAATAATTGACTTCTGTGCAAATGGGTTTCAGTTTTATATTTTAATTTTTGTTAAACTAAGTAGTTCATTTCTGTTTGGACACTGTTATGAATTTTAGCATTTACTTAGTTTGAAATTTAATATCATACACTTATAATGTGAGATTTATTCGATATGTTCCCCTAACAAAACGCTTATGTTTTACATGATGACTTCAAGAAAAACAACAATTAAAGTGTTTTCCTTGGCTTCGCTCACCATTCATTTGTAGGGACTTTGTCTTATGATCATTTACTCTATATCCTTTCATTGTTTATTTTATTATTCAATAGTACGCCATGAAATGCTATAAATGTCTTTTCTTTTTAACTATATTTCCTGAAATGTTTTATGCATTTTTAGATTTCTAGTGAGTAAAGTGATAACTTTAGGATTTTTCGTCAATAATGCGATGGTCATGCAGTTAGGTGACAGCTGGCCAAGTCAAAAATGTAAGACCTGGTATGACCAGGATAAACAGGATATGAGTTGGCTACAACAACTACAGAATTGTCCGTGTAACCTAGTTCAAGCTTTAAGTGATATTGGACGATGGCAAACTGATGTTGGTTGTGATTTATATGATGGTAGTAAGTGTACGTATCACATCGGAGCCGTGCACTGTGTTCGTTCTGTTCAACCCTCGTAAGTATATCTGAGAAATATTTAGTCTTTTTAAAACAAATAAATATCAAAGAAATATGACATTATAAAGACAAGAAAACAGTTTATTTTTATATTACAACTAACGGTAATGACATATTGTCATGGCTATAACATAAGATATTTCATCTCTCACACAATGAGTGTTAGCAATAGACGCCTATCCTTTTGACACACCAGGTCTTGCTACCAACGGGTTCATCTGAACATGTCCTTTATGTTCCTAGAAGTAGTGTGTTACAGCGTCTTATAAGGGGTTGATACTGTGCGTTCTTATTCTTTAAATTATCTTTAGACCCAATATCATGGATCTACAACTAAATCTTTCATCCTATGAGGTATCTTTTGATATTCTCCTCGTTGATGTCGACAAGTGTCAGTATTTGATAAGGGGAGGCAGTTGTTATTTAAAAGCACTTGGAATTTTGAAATCCGTTATTTTTAAATTCTGGCTTGCAGCACTATTTCAGCAAGTGTTCTAACCTTCCAAGCTCCAAGCTCTGATGTTGCTGCAAAATGGTTAGTTATGTTTTGGATGTATTTACATAGTTTAGTATGAAGTATTTTGCAAAAAAAAATATTGTAATATTACTAAGACGAACAATAGGTGAGTCGAATGTTCTCAAATTTCAAAAAAAAAAATAGGATCAATACTGTGATTAAACGCATTAATGCTAGACCTAATATTCGAGTTTTGAGAGGAAACAAAAATTGTAACTAGGTTTGAAGCAATCTGGGCAAAACGATAACCGCTATACATGGGTAAGTGGTGATTAAAGTTTGTAATTGTAGTATCAGTTGAAATAAGTAAACATCGAATTTTGGATCAGAGGCTTGGTTAGTACGAGTTTGCATTGTTACAAGTTTGTATTTATGAACTTTTCTGAAGTATTTTTTTGCACTTTTTTAGAATTATTTCGTTGCATGCCAAAAACTCTTGAAACTTTATAAGGCATGCTTTCTCCATTACTTTAAGAATAAATGTTTTTTGTTTCCAGACTTAAAGGTGCCGGCAACCAATGCTGTTATGATAAAGCCGGAAATCTACGTTTTGCTGCAGATAGTTTTCAGGGAAGCACACCCGATAGAAGTCATGCTTGGGGAGCTGCCCCTTATCTTACACCGGGTCGAGTGCCATCAATGTCACATTGGATAAAAGATGTCGTTACATTTTACTATTGTTGTTTGTGGACTGGTTATAATGACTGCGATTACTACATGGACCAAAGAGGTACAAGGGATTGCGCCGGTTACACCCCACCGACGCCAGGTATGACAGTCCATGTCGTTCATCTCTATTTGTGTCATCACTCATTTTTGTGTATCCAAAGTTGCCATTGACCCTGGATTGTTTGTTTTTAATGCAACGGTTCGGTTCTCATTTAGTAATGAATTTCATTTAAAGTAGTTTTTTTAATAATGGCATAACACATAACAAAAATTACTAATTTTGTCTCTTAAAAGTAGGTTCAATGCCCGTTAATAATTATATATTAATTATTTTTTACGTCATTTTTTATTTAGTGCACAGAATCGTGGCAATGTATGTTTTGTAAATGGCGTTTAATGAATAATAATTTTTGGTATTTATCTGAAATTTTGTAGCATTGCTTTATGGCCAAGGGCATATTCAAACATTTGATGCAAAACATCACCGTATGTGTGCAGATGGAGATTTCATTCTGATGAGAACGTCATTGCCAAATGATGATAATATTACAGTCCAAGGAAGGTTTTATCACAATGTATTTTCTGCCATTATCGGTAAGTTATATAACGTTAGAAAAAATATACTATTACCTCTTATGATCATTTAGAGCGATAAAAGCATTGTTTTTTTTTTTGTATTTGCATGGGTAATTTATTCTTGGACTGGGTTTAATGGGTCTTTTGATATATGTTTTCTTTGATGGTGATACATTGGTATCTTGAATATTTATACCCTTTTAATACTTTTGATACGAGTATTGACAAATACATTTGGATTATGTACAACGTAATATATATTTCAAAATGAGACAAAAGTAAACTTATTTATCAAGTTACTCTAAATGGCCATCAATGTTCATTATGTTTGCAGTTAGTATTTACGACTCGAGATAAGCAAAATAATTTGTTTAAGGAAACCTAGGGTAAGAGAAATAACTCTTAAAAATTGCTTGTACATCTTTTTTAATTATTTCTATAAAGATATTCTAAGCTTCTGAATAACATAGATGATTTTAATTCTTTGTCACATTCATGCTTAAAGAGTATCAATGAAACTGACTGTTTCAAACGCCTTGCCGGTTTAAAGAGTCATCCCCCTTAACCTAGGTCTAATACCTTAAACGGGAGTGATTGTGATTGCTGTTGGTAATCTTTGATATGGGTTTTGATTATTTTTTTTTGTGTGTAACGAAAACATTTTCTTTATATTTAAGGAGGTTCGCTTCTCATGTTTTGGAATTTCTGTCAGATTTTCGGAATTCTCTGGTTTTATCCATTTAAAAGCATTATAATTTTTTGCCCATGGACCCCCTTAATTTTTCCCATAATTTCATTTTATACATCTTTATGAGCATTCTGTAAAAAATTTCATTAAATTTTATTTATTCTGTCACATTCATTCGTGGTCAAACCTTGCTAATGTTAATCCTATGAAAAATCCGAGGAGTTCAGTTTCCCGCCAAATTTCAATCACTTATAACTCAAAAACGAGATCATCAACCTATCATTTTTTTTTCACTTGAATTATTTCTTTTTTTAATTTTCTTACAAAAAATCATATTTATTTGAAATCCTATTTATTTTCATATCGAGTAGCGAACCTCCTTAAGTTTGAGTTCGAATTGTTATGAAAAACTTTTTTGTCTTAGTGATATGCGGGGTCTAGTGCTTGTATTTTCTTTCCATATTCAACTGATGTTTCCTTAGTCATTCCAGTTTCGAATTATGCCACCATTTTCATCATATCATGTGATTTTATCGAACGTGCAATTAATGCTTGAGTATCTCCCTCATCAAAAAGCTCTGCCCTTGTCTTATTTTGGCATTCCAATTAGATCAAATTTGGTTATTTGTTATCTATCAGTTTTTGAACATCTTTGAACATATGGTCTACCAAATGTTTAGTTTTAATCTGTAATTAAGAGACATAAAATGTCGAAATGGCCATAATCAGAAACTAAATTTACAGTAACTACAGTATTTTGTTATTTGTTATAGATGAATCATACTATAATTAATCAGAGAAATAATTCAACTTACGATTAAACAACGCTACAATTCACGCATACACAAGGCGCATATTCGTGAATTACTTTCTTGTTGGAAGATGAGTTTAAATAATTATTATGTAGAATAAGAACATTTTTTTGATAGAACTTCTTACATATTATATGATTAATCTTGATCTTTATCATACAACCCGCTATAGCGGGTGGTATAAGGTGATCATGCTGTCCGTTCGTCTGTTCGTCCGCCCGCCATAGGGGTACATACTTTATGGCGACAACTCCTCCTCAACAACTTGGTGAAATTAAATGAAACATTCACAGAATGTTTATTTCATTTTGCTATTGTGTACCATCTATTTAAAAATTACATTTAATTTTTTTTTTTGGGGGGGGGGCTAATCAATGATGATGACGACGTCTATTTTGATAAAGCGTAGTAATGCAAATGAGTAAATAGTTAATTATGCACTTTTATTTCATAGACCTATTGCAGTTTTTCATAGTTATCTTTTTTTTATCTCAATTAATAATTATCTTCGAATAACTGTGACATATTCTGAGTCGTTCTTAGCATAATAGAGGTTCAACAGAATCTGCGAGAACGTAACATCAGTTTAACATGGGTAAGTTTACTCATTGATAAGAATATTTTCAGAGAATATCATTGTTAAACATGATCGCCCTGACACTTCAGTTAATACCACTGATAATGAGATGATTTGTCATGATATATGATAACTATTACAGGAGAACGTGGAAACAGTAGTGTTATGTTAACCAATGTTGGAATTCAAGTTGGTACTGAAAGGATAGAAATCAGATTAAAATTACCTACTGCTGACAGAAGCAAACGATACCTCGACGTCCTCGTAAATGGCGACTATTATTTCTTCGAGAACAAACAAATGTTTTGGCAAGATTTTAAAAGTAAGTTTTTTTGAAAGAAATTCAAACTGTACTGTTAGTGTAGTTAACTTTGAAATATTATTTGTGTGTCATTGTCGAATGTAGTTATTACTACATTGGTATTGCTGTTTGTACATCGCACAAAACTGTTATTATTATGTTTTAAAGTAAAGAGTTGTATAGCATTTTACCCGATTTGGGTAGAAATAAATACAGATTTTAAGTACACATAAATGAACTGGTAATAATTTCCACACTGAAAAGGTTCATCTTAAGGTTATAATATACCATTACACGGTATGCACGCATCAATCATATTAAGATATGGGTATTTAAAAAAGGACTAGCTGCGATTGGTTGTAATACATGTAAATATTTTACGAAAGGATATGAAGAAATTCGTTTTCATCTGAAACTATTACTTGACATGTTAATTTTTGCACATGATGTATTCTTTTTAAATTCCTTGCTTTGACGCTACTGATTTCATTTGTTTTATTATTATTATTATTATTTTTTTTGGGGGGGGTAAATTAATTTGAAAAAAAATCAGCAGAAGACGAGTCGTTACTTTTGTCGCCTATGGGAAATTCAATGTTTATGATTACAATAGACAGGACATTTTTACACTGCCGGAGTAACTGATGTCACTTTCAGTTTTTATTGGAGTTTGCACTTAAGTGCCTTAGTTATGAAAGTTGTGTTTTTCCCATACTTTCACGCTGTCTCATTTCTGTATTTTTCTGTTTCCTCGTTTTTACTATGTTTCATAACTTTGATTTTTTGTGATAACCGCTTTCCTTGCTGCTCAGGTATTTTGTTTTATGAATTACAAAAAAATGCACACAATGACAACATAATAATTATGACGAAAATACAATGTTCTTCTGCTTTCAGTATGTCTATTACATTATTGTACTATTGTTTTGCTGTTCAGTCAAAAATCTGTTTAAGGTAGATAGACACTTATATTCAAATCCATGAGATTTAGCTATAAGACAGCTAAATCGGAGATCAAATTCTACCAAACGAAAATCTGAAATAAAAAGTATGGGTCACCATGCTTATTTTTTGTAGAATTGAGATCAAAGTTTGCTCATTTTCAGCCATTTTTTATCTAAATTTACAAAGAATGCACGGGGGAAATATGGAAAGGCAACTTTCAGCTTAATAGAAATGAAACTTTTATCCATGAGAATTTTATACATTTTTGTAAATATATAGTTTATGATATGATCTATTGATGACAATGAAAAAATGTATATGTCACCATGCTTTTAACGGAGATATTTTACGAAGTGTCCGGATTAAACATTATTTTCGGAAAAAGAGAAGTAATTCGCGGCAAAGTGGACAAAATATGACGTTTCACATGTGCCAATTATGACGTCACAAAGGAAAAGCTGTTAAATTACTGTTCCAGCCCGAAAATCATCCCTATTCCGTATCCGACTCTTTATTTGCAAATCAACTGCACAGTTCAACAGTGTCTATCTACCTTAATGAACTCTTTGTTTTGATTTTCTTTAGAATTCGCCATTGTTAATACTGACAAGACTGGCATGGAAAGCAACTTTACTGTAATTCTTCATAACGGATTGGGAATACAAGTTGTAGATTGTAACATGACACTGTGTGTATTAATAATGGCACCCCCGTCGCTTATGGTATGTATAACGCAACTTTTGCAACCAGCATATAAGGCCAAAACAATTGTTTGTAGAAAATCCTCTGGTTTTTCGCCTCTTTCTTCCGTTTTTACTTATTTAATTCATAAAAAAACACTTCATAATATCAAAGCAATGATGTTATAATCTTAATCTCTTCTTTGCAAACATTGTAGATGAGTTCTCCTTTTTGCCTGCAACTTTAACAAATGTAAATGAAGAACAGTGTTGATTTCATACTACCCATCAAGGAAGTTAAACTTTAATGAACACATTTTTCAGTGTTATGACGTATACTGTATGATAAGGTATTGACTTTAAGAAAATATTCAAAAGTGGATAAGCAGCAAAATATCCAAATGGATAAAATTTAATCTACAAATGAAATTTGTTTGTATATCTTTTATTATTCGCCGCCAGGAGGCGGCGAATATATTTGATACGATATTTTGAAACTTCAGTGGAGGAGCACGTGACCAGGAGCAGTTGTTTGTTTTCCATTAGAATCGATCCAATGTGTCCTAATCTTTTACAATGNATTACTATTAATTTTTGGTTGTTCATAAAAAAATAATAAAAAATGATAAATACATAAAGCGAGAACTAGCGTATCCGGTGCAATCTTTTTACCAAACACGTGTGCCTCAGATATGGGTTAATTGATATAGGTCAACATTAGTGAGAGTAAAAACAAAAGAAAATCTGTCAAAGTTGGTCAAGATAGCGTGTTTTGGATCCCGATCATTTTAACAAAAATAACAAAAATCATGAAAATGGAACAATTGATAAAATGAATTAAAACCAAACAATAACAATAATGACCTTCAATCATCTTTGAAATACCATCAAGTATAAACACGGATCAAATTGCTTGACTGCTGGCTGTGTAATGATTACTGTTACAGCTGTACTAGTTCCACACTATAAATTATCTCAAATGCCTAAAATCTAAATTACTCTATGGCATATATAAAATAAGCTATTGACTGTATTATCAGTTGGAAATAAATCGATACTAATTAAGAATGTCTATTAAAACAATGGTTCAACATTACAATCACCAATAAAGGGCTACGCCGAGCGCAGCATGATACGACCGCAGCATGTCGACCACTGAAATTTCAACAAAAGTAGTTTAAAGTGAATGTGGACACAGTAAAGATCTTGACACAATAATTAGATGGACACAAAAAGAAGCTTGACACAGTTATTAGCTAGGAACAAAATAGGGAAAAACTCAACCTCGGGAACTCAACCCTTTTGATCACTTACTACTGATGAAAAAAACGTAAGAGCTATGCAAAATATGTACTATCAACTAAACCTTAACATCCATAGAAATTCAAAGAAAATCTATCGAAATCTGATGAAAAAATAAAGTTATGACATATTTAGAAAAATTGCAATTTTGGCCCCTTTGAGCCCCTTGTAGCTCGAAAATGGTAACAGCCACGCCAAATTCGTTGCAATACTTCTGAAAGCTTAGATCAAGAGGAATCCAAAGAAAAAATCCCATCGAAATCCGATGAAAAATAAAGATTTGACATATTTAGAAAAATTGCAATTTTGGCCCCTTTGACCCCTTGTAGCTCGGAAACATAAAGAGCTACACAAAATCAGTTGACATACTGCTGAAAGCTTAGATCAAGAGGAATCCAAAGAAAAAAATCCCATCGAAATCCGTTGAAAAATAAAGATTTGACATATTTAGAAAAATTGCAATTTTGGCCCCTTTGACCCCTTGTAGCTCAGAAACGGTAAGAGCTACGCCAAATCCGTTGGCATACTACTGAAAGCTTAGATCAAGAGGAATCCAAACAAAAAAATCCCATCGAAATCCGATGAAAAATAAAAATTCTACATAATCTGCAAATTCGCAATTTTAGCCCCGTTTGGCCCCTCATAGCTCGGAAAGGAAACAAGTTACCAAAAATCTAATAGCTAAGTGCAATATTAATTTTTCACAAAGAATCCATTGAAAAAACTGCATCAAAATCGGACTTAAAATAAAAAATTTATCTTTTTTGAGATTTGTCCCTGTTGGGCCCCATTTATCTCGTGAGTGGTACATGCTACGTGAAATCCGTTGCATACTCCAGATTGGAAATTTCCTCAGGAGCACACTGAAACAAACCCCATCAAAATCCAATAAATAATAAAGATTCTAAAGTCAAATATGTGAAAACACCCAATTTAACCCTTTTTTGGCCCCGAATTCTGAAATGGGTGGGGCCAAAAACTAAAGGAAAAAAACGTTTCTCAAGAATGTTCCAAGAAACATCATACTAAGATTTGAAAACAATCCGTCCACTAGAACCAAAGTTATGCTGTCCACAGACACGAAAATACCTAATTTAACCCTTTTTTTGGCCCCTTTTTTTGCCTCTTTTCCAAAAACGGGTTGGGCAGGGAACGCGAAATTAAACCCCGGGCTTAAGCTTGTGCCAACAAACATCATACTAAAATTTGATAACAATCCGTTCATTAGAACTAAAGTAATGCTGTCCACAGACGCCGACGCCGACGTCGACGCCGACGCCAACGCCGACGCCGACGCCAGCGCCATACCATAATACGACCGCAAAATTTTTGCGGTCGTATAAAAACAAGTCAGCCTTCAACTGATTCAATCAAATGAGAAACAATCTTACAAATTTAGGACAATCTATATTTACTATTAAAATTCAATGTCAAATTGAGAGGTTGGTGTACGGGCCCTATGTTTCACTCTCACGGGTGTAACGCTTATAAAATTTTTTTAATCAACATGTATTAAAATGCCATTTTATTATATAAAATATTTTCTGTAAGATCATCTTTAACGGGAGAAAGTTTCATTTTTAATATGAAACCAGTAAACATCACAAACATGAATACAATGATCTTACAGATTATATCTAATACAAACAGCCATTATTCTCAACATTTTTGCAATTTTATATATATACTTTTTTTACAATTGTTTTCAACTAAAAAAATGAGATGTTTTTATACAGTTAAAGTTATAAGATCCTAGTCACATCTGTTTTGTTACGTTTTTACTTGAAGTTTTAAAATTTTCAATAAACATATAAAGCAAGTTATTTTTATTGTTTTTCAGTTACTATAATGAATTTGACAG